>CAVNYN010203034.1:0-51703 GCA_963692815.1 Nyctanthes arbor-tristis | reverse complement strand
CGGCACCATAAATGGGCGAGCTCGTAAAAAGAAGGAGAGTGTATATAGCCCTTAAACATCGGAGATTGAACTGTAAAACGAGAGGGCCAATGGCACACCAATTGTGGCAATAGGCCATTTGTTAGATTGTGATGTGCAACTTGGCCTTCATAGCTACCCCAACCCCCTTCGTTTTCTCCCAACGTCTTCAAAACAAACGGCAAACACTATCAAACCTAGAGAAATAGGAGTTGACGGAAGTACATAGGGTAATCCTGAAGAGAACAATTCTTCCATTTGAAAAGGTAGAAATTTCTCAAGAAGATAGATAAGACTCTTTATAAAAGAGTTTTACCCTGATGTGTCATGAATTTAACAAAAGCAGCCCTACACTATTTGAGGTTATTTTTGTTAGATTCATTCTAAATAAAGGAAAGACTCTTTTATCTAGTTTTATAAAAGTACTCGAAAAAGTAGGTTGATGATATGCCAAAAAAGTCTTTAATTATTACGATAGGGACAAGAGCCTATACATATATAGCATTCTTGAAGTTCATGCAAAGACACCTATTCCACAAAAATCTTGACTTAAAGACTCAATTGTCAATCCAACATATAAAAGTTCAAGGGTTCGCCCTAGGAAACATTGCAAATGATTATGGTACCAAACAGTTAGAGCTAGCATTAAATCTGATAAGAATGTATCTTTCAAAGTAGCATTAAATCTAAAAGAGTGACCGTTTAATCTTTCTCTATTGATTCAAATACCTCAAGCTCATTTCTATGATCTCTTTCCACTTCTTTCACCGTACATCTTGTCGAGTTGTTCACTTAGGAGACGAGATACACTGAACGTGCTCTCATCGGACGGGGTAAAAATGAAAGTTTAATCTTTCTCTATTGATTCAAATACCTCAAGCTCATTTCTATGATCTCTCTCCACTTCTTTCACCGTACATCTTGTCGAGATGTTCACTTAGGGGACGAGATACACTGAACGTGCTCTCATCGGACGGGGTAAAAATGAAAGAGAAATAATTAATTCAATAGTAATGTGGGGGCAGATGGTACCACTGTGCAATGCACAGTGTAATCAATCAATGGAAAGGCAGAAAGACAAAAGAAAGAATTGAAGAAGACGAAGAAACAGCAGAGAGAAAAAGCGGTGGTTGGGACGGGGCCCCCATTAACGGCTATAAAATATTTTGCAGCGATTTCACTGCCGTGCTGCTCTGTGTGTTAGGAGGGGAATCCCAATTTTTTTTCCATAAAACACCCACGTCCTGATAACGCTTGCCGGCCCCACTTCACGTGCCCCCCGCCGGCACCAAAACAACAATTTTTGGTTTGATGATCTGGGGTTGGTGATTTTCGAACGGGCTTCAAGTTCATGGCTCGATCTTTAATCACATGCTGCCATATAACCTGTGTGAAATGAGGTTGTGCAACGAATTTATGAATGAATTTATTTAGAAGAACAAGGATTACAATTACAATTCTAAGAAATGGACTTTGGTTTTTGAATACTAATGCAATCAAAACCCAATGGAAGAAGGTGCTTAAATAAATGCCTTGATGAGTAGAAAAGCCTAAACTAAATAAGGACAGACGAAAACACAAAATACTAATAGAAGGAAATTTCAAACACCCATAAAAGGCCTTTAACATCTACAAGTTGTGTACGTCTCATCGAGTTATCTAAAAATATATATTATGAGTTAAAAATGAACATGAAAATTACACTCATAATACTAAACACGGACTAAACTCACTAACAATACTGCCACTCTAGATCAATTCAGTGACCTTCTCCTCTATTAAGTATGAAAATGAGAAGCAAAAACATGCCTGAGTTTCTTTCTCTGTGTGAAACTTCTGTAAATGATTTTAGGGTTATAATAATATGGCTGATATTTGACTGGGAAAAAACTAATAGAAAGGAATGAAGAGGGAAGAAGTCATAGACAACTAAGGAATAAGTCTGGTTCTTTACGGAGCCCGGTCTCCAATCAAAGACTGACACCTCAGACACACACCACATGGCAGTATCTCATTGGAATCCGGGTTCCGTAAGGAACCCAGCCCTGATTCCTTAAAAATTTCCCTATCACGAGTATTGATGACAATAAACTATTATGAAACTGATAGTTGCCATGTTCTTAAATATAGATTTAGCCTCCAGAAATCCTAGCTGGCTAGAAATTCTCCCCCCCCCCCCTTCTTCCCTTTATATATATATATATATATATATATTTAAAGAGAACTCTTTTATCAATTTTGGAGGTAAACAATGGTTCCTTAATTTGGATATTTCATTTATTAGGTATATAAGGAATATATTCGAATGTATGACATCTTATTAGATTTATTTTAAGTGATTTATTATTGAGGTTGGCGTGGTTCAATAATGGAAGCGCTAATATGCAATATCAATACAAAATGAAGGCTTCATTATTTTTTGTTCCTTTCAAGATTATATATTATAAGACTAATTAAGCTATAGTAGATTTATATAGTATAATGAATCAAATAGATCTATTAGTCTTTTAATTGGGTAAGAGGTGCGTCTCCAACGAGCAACCCTGAAAGACCACTCGTTCGTCTAAGGATGCCTGAATGCGCAACACCAACTGATTTGGTATATTGCAAACTCACCCAAACATCACTCTCATTGGAAAAGAATAGATGAATTGGATCCTATAGCTTTGGTATTTCCTTTGCGTCGGGCTCGTGACCATCCAGCAAATTAAGTATTTTGGTTGGCATATATCGAATGAAATTAAGAAAGAAAAACAGATTCTCAGAAATAGATTACAAAGTCATTATCATACACATTTTTAACAGATGATATTCATCTTAGAAGTAATCCTCAGTCCTTCCCTTGAAGCCAATTTGTCCAAATGTAAGGCAGAGGAAAAGGCCCAAGTGCCAGCAGATCAGCCACAACCTATATTCAGTTAAATCAAAGTGAGAAGTAAAAATTAAAAAATTCCAACAGCAGAAAAGATGCAGCAACTGCATACTCCTTGATCCCAGAAAATTTTATCAATCAATGTACTATTCACTCCATCTAAAAATTATTAGGCCATAAGAAAACAAAAAGCATTCGTCTATATTCAGAAAGTGATGCTCCCGTTGTGTGCAGGAGGAAGGGCTAATACTATAATCTTCAAATATTAGTAATCACACAGAAACCAGAATCGGTATCAGAATGACCACTTCATGAGCTGAAGAACTAGTGTTTTCCATTTATAAAGAATTTAGAAAAAACTTTAGCTTACCAGAATTGGGAAGTGAGGGCAGGAGGAATGGGGAAGTGGGCGAGCTCGGTTCCAATGCTTTCAAAGAAAAGTCCTGTCAAACTTTTGCCATCGATAGCTGGAATGCTGGATGGAGCAAGCCATCCGATAAGACCAAATCCAATCACATTCAGGTCTGTTCGCAGCCAGTCTCTTACAAAGCTTTAAATCAAACATTATACATGTTAACAAGCCAAATTGAAAGTACCATCTATTTCACAAGTATTGAAGATCAGTTGTTACCATGTGAATTTTCCTCCTAAAGCTTGTGCTAGGCTTAGAGGATTCCGGGCAGTTACTGGAGATTTAAGAAATCCTGAAAAATGACATAAAGAAAAAGTGATGATCCTACATGAGATTTTCCAGAAAGAAAGTTCTTCAGTCAATACGTACAAGTAAGAACGAAAATGTTTACCGGTTCTCTCCTGCACTATAAAAACATAGCCTAGTTCAAATAAGAAGCTAAGGTTTCATGAACTGAAGATCTTAAGTTCCCCTGTTCGTATATGACACCTAGTTCAAACAATAAAAGTAAAGATTTTATGACTACAATATCTTAAGTTCGAAGCTCTCCAAGTATCAGTTCTTTCTCCTTATCTTTATCAAATAGTTAAGATTATTATTGAAGGGTTACAACGCACAAGATCTTGGTTTCAGTGTTCAAGCATATGACAATTGCTTGATCATCAAATATAGGTACTAAAAGCATAGTGATTGGTTATTTTCCTTGTCATTAGCTACATTCCGAGCATGTTCAGGAAGCATAAGCTCAAATTCAATGGCTTAAAAAATCATATATTGAGTATAGAAACTAACTTCAATGATGAAAGGCAATTTAGACAGTCATTTTGTTTCAAGAAAATAAGCATAATTAAAACACATACTTCAATTTTGCAGTTTGTTCAACCTAGCTGAGTATCAAAAGAAAGTCAATTTGACAAAATTATATATTTAAAAGTGTTAATGAACTCGAAACAAACGATACAGAATTTATCTAACCGAAAGCACACCACTGTTAGCAACATAACATTTACTCCATTTGGCCGTGTAAAACAGATTGTGCCTTTGTGGCAATCAATCAAACAGAAATTGGGCATAGAAAATATATCAAGAAAAACAACAACCAAAAAATCAACAGTGAATGCGAAGCAGTACCTGAGCTGAGGTTCAGTTTCTTGAAGGAAGAGGCCCGAGATGGGGAAGAAAGAGAGGAAGTGCCCAACCCAACAACAGTAGCTGAAGTAGCCATTGTTGCAGCCATCGTTATTGCTCGAGTATGAAATTTTCCAAGGCTGTGGGTGTCTTTGATGAGCAAAAATAGTGGTGGGGTTTGTGAATTTGGAGGGATACTTGGTTATTTGTGGCTGAAGAAGGGATTGTGTATCAAGCAGATTACATGGATTGGCTATAGAGCAATGCCATCTTGCCATGTGGATTTATGTGGATAATTGGATTGATCCACTATTTTGTTGATGGATATTAATTAATCTATTTATACATTTGGGTTTACAGAAAAGCCTTGAAATTTCAATTTACACAGAAAATAAAATGAATGAATGATAAAATTATAATTTTGTAAGTTCATCTGTAAAGCTATATATATTTATACAGGAAGCATTGTCCTTGATTCATATACTAGTGTAGACGAACATGACCTGAACCTTGGTCCATTTGGCTCATGGTAGAACAATCATATGTTGTTCTACAAAAAATTCTGCGCTTTGACCTTTTTGGTTGATGCCTGAGTTAGAAAGAATTTCATTAGTGTGTAATTCTTTAGAGCATCTCCTCCAATACATAATACGAGTTGACTACCTGTAGAAAATTTGTAGACTGCCATAACGGAAGATTGCTATGATTGACTGGGGTGGATTTAATGAGTCAAATAAAAGCCTGTTAAAATAAAAAGTGTTTATAATTAGATTGATTTATAATATATATTTTAAAAATTTAAATTTTTAGGACATGTGAATTAATTTGATTAACTAAATTTTGTTGAAAAGTGAAAAATTGTTATTTGATGTGACAGATGTGTGAGGTGTCAATTGTAGAATTTGTCACGTGCTTCAAAAATTCAAAATTTAAAATCTATATTATTTTTATACTTAAAAGCAATACAGTTTCCTTTTTTTATTTTCCCGCCCAAAATCACTTTCTAAAATCCGGCATTTGCATCTTGGTCGTTAGTTTACCTCTTAATCTTATCCCTTAATTAATTTTTTTTTATCTTTTTATTATTTTCAAGATTTATATATAGATAATTTAACATATGAAGAGATAATCATAAATTATGAATTCAAACTTTAGGTTTCTATATACATAACCCTCTATCAAATGTAACTTTCAATTGCTATAGAATTTGAACACTAAATCAAACAATCAACTTTATTGGAATAGATTTCCCAATAATTGTAATGATAATTGCTAACTAACCCAATTAATAGTATTTTTCCTCCATTTTCTCTGACTATTGCTCACGGCTTAATCATTAAAAAACCATAAATTATGCAACTAACTTTACTTAGCCTTTTTACCATTTTCAGCCAACTTTTTCATTTCATCTTATATTAAATTTTGACCTATTTCATTATCAACTCATCACCCAGCTGCAGACGAAATTTCAGTCATTTTCTCAAACCAAAAAATTCAGCCAAATATTTAATTTGTTTCTTGAAGTTATTAAAATTATTTCTGACGGTATTGCACGTGATATTATAGTCATTCGATCTTCACTAGCCTTGCACAGTTCACCAGCCACGAAACTTCATTTGGAGTCGACATTCGGCCTCAGTCCTCGAACGATTTTTTTTTCAAGTGGTGTCCGAACTACAGTTTATATATTTTTAATGCAATATAAATACAATCAAAATAAATTAGTTTGCTTGTGACTCTTATGATTATTTATTGCTAACTAATGGAAATTTTAAAGGTAAACATGTTATTATTATTTCATTATTTCACCCTCAATATCAAAGGTTATTATATTCTATTTTAATTCAAATCAATATTTCATGAAAAAAAAGACAGACTGTGACATATCAATCATTGTATAAGAATACCAAATTCGTCATCTGTACGTTGGGTCGTGAATTCGGTTTTTTTCTTTATTCTTTTATTTTTAAAAACAGTTTTGAAATATTTTCACAAGACCAATTGTGACAATTAATATTTCATGTATTTAAGTTCCAGATTAAACTTTATATTATGTAATGTTTCTCCACTGCAAAAGTTTTTAAAGTTTCATATGTTTTCCATGTGTATTGATTCATCTAATGATTTCTTTTTGAGGACCTCTTATTTATAAATGAAAAATTGATCAATGTCACTTTGTATCTTTTTTATCTTAATACACAAATATGATGAATCTGTTCAAACATTTTATTTTGACTTCACGTAGGCTGCTTATTGTGCCCTATGTGCAAACCTTTATTTAAGTGATAGATTTTAATAAACTTTTTTCATTAGTTGCGCAACTTATTTTTAATTGAATATTAATTTTTTGAAGTTAATGTAAAATAATTTAGTTTTAAAAAAAAACGTTTGTAAAGCCAAAAAAAAAAAGACTTGAAGGCCGACTTTACAATTAGGGGGCGGAGTGAAGAGAGGCATGGAAGCGACGATCGCCTCTGCAAAATCAATCTCCGTATTGCTAGTCGCCCCTGCAAAACTTTTGATACTTCAATTTTTTCTTCTTGAAATCATTGAAAATTTCAGAATATGGCAACGCCGCAGCAAAAATTGCAGTTGGAACAGGTGAAGAAGAAGAAGCATCTTGGGCTGTTGAGTCATGTGATAAAAAGAAGATTAAAAAAGGCCCAATACCAATAGACTAGTTCCTGAAACCTATTTCTAATTAATTAAGAAGCCCAATTAGTTAGTTATTTACTTTAACTTCAGCCTGCATTAATATACCCAAGTTGTTGCATTCTTAGATATGTAAACCCAACCCAATTGCCCAATTTCAATTCCACTCCATTGAAAACAGTCGTACACTTTGCTGAGAGAAAGGGAAAAACCAACGACCTAATTTCAAAATCAAAAGGATCTAATAAATCGAAAAACGATCATGGAGGGAAAAGTATTAAGTATGGTTCCTTTTTTTCCTTCATCTAACATTACTAGTACAATTCATTTTAAAACAATTTATAGTATAAAAAAAATTTTCAGGGGCGGGAGCTCTACCCCCTTCGAACCCCCTAATTTCGCCCCGTCAAGATTAATATCCTGGCTTTGCCACTATTTACAATGACAATTATCTTTATAAATAACGAATTTAAATATTAAATTGCAAATAATTTATTCGAGTCTTTGATTTTTTATTAACGCAAAAGCATTAATCAATCAATTTTTTTTAAATTGCAAATGAAATAAGATATTTTGTTTTTAAAGGAATCGTTTCAATTCTCATTTATGTGCATTAAATTAATTATGGAAGCATTATAACTTTAGGTGAACGTTGTTTTGCGTATTTTTTTTCAACTTCTCATGTTGAACTAACGCATAATTGGTTGTATATTTGCTAATTACTAAGGCATTTGATTTGTCCTTTGAGCATTTATTTATCAGAGTTATTGCCGACTTGATTGATTTAAAGTCACCGCGATTTGGAATGAGACAATTTTTTAACATCTAATTAAACAATAATCAATAAAAAAATAATTCATACAGATAAATATTAAATTGTCTAATTTCATTTTATCCATTGTTTTTTATGGTAAACTTTATATAGCACATGTTTTACATACGTCAATACGTGACAATATTAATTATATTGTTAGTTTGATTTCTATATTAATTTAAAAACATTTCACCCGTGTCAAATCAATATTTGAGTACATTAATCATTTAAACTATCGGCTTTTTCAGAGTTGAATCGACTTCTATATAACTCATTATATATATAATCTATGATTTTTGAGTTGTGCTATTTGAACAAAAGCACATACAAAAATTTTAACAAAAGTGACACGTGGCATAATCCTGTTTTTCAATATATCGCATCACTTTTCCATCAACACTAATCACTTATGACACATGTCAATTTTGTCATCTTTTTATATCTTCTTTTATCTAATTAAAATTTTCCATGGTTTTTTATACCTTATAACT
The DNA here is from genome assembly GCA_963692815.1 of Nyctanthes arbor-tristis. Classification (NCBI taxonomy): domain Eukaryota; kingdom Viridiplantae; phylum Streptophyta; class Magnoliopsida; order Lamiales; family Oleaceae; genus Nyctanthes; species Nyctanthes arbor-tristis. The sequence goes on along the minus strand of CAVNYN010203034.1, from coordinate 43,316 downwards.
GAATTTAATTTTTTAATATTTGTTAAATGAACCCGCGGTTTACAAATGAATTATTAAAATGTTATATTGTTATTCCTAGATTAACCCTCACTCCGTTAGATATTAGATTATCATTCACCTTTCAGCGGAGACAGTTCCCGTTGATGGTATGTTAGGCGATGACTATTGACAAGAGTCATGGTCAATCTCTCGAGAATGTTGGTATTTTCCTTTGGAGGCCTGTGATCACCCATGGGCAGTTGTATCTAGACGTTTCGAGAGTCACGAATCATAATGGGTTGAAGTTTATGATATGTGATGACAACAGTGATCCTAGCAAGTCTACGTTGAATGTTGCTTACAATGAGGTATTCAATAATTTATAGTCATATATTTTCTTTAATCGTTAGGTATGTAAATTTTAATTCTTAACTCAATTTCGCTTGCTGAATACAGGTTATCTTTAGGGCTCTCATGTGCTTTCAAAATGTAATAGCTTTTGGAATAATAATTGTTGTCAACTATCTCATTCACTCTGAAACTTGTAACACTGAAGCAAGTGAATTCTAATGTTAACTTTTCCCAAATGACCATGATGGATTATTCTTTAATACATTTGTATATCATTTTTTGCTGAAACACATAATAGATGTTTAACAATTTTTACATAATTATGGATTATACTATTTCTATGTTGTTTATTTTATTTGGTTAAAACATCTCGTGCAACGCACAGGTGAAATTATTAATATATTATAATACAATCCATTTAAAATACATGCCAAATGGTGTCCTCAATTCCTTTTATTTTCCTATATGATAATTTTTTGCTTATTCAAGCTTTGCTAGTTATGTGTCCTTTTGTTTTCCAATGTTTCATTTACTGCAGGAACTAAATGTTGGGAATTGACTCAAAATAATTATTTGTTTAACACGAGGGACTCGTAGTGTAAATTGCAACTGATTAACTTAGAGTAGAAGAAAAGGAAAAAATAAATATGGTAAAAGAATCAGTCATTCTATAGTAACAGATCTGGTTTCAGATTTGGACCAGATCTGCTTAGATGATGCTGACTGTGAGTCACCTAGGCCCGTGCGGCCGTATGGATATTTCATGCGGCCGCACTCAGGCCACATGGCTTGGCCGCATAGTGCATAAATTAAATATGAAAAAATGACTATAGTCCTAACTAGGTTATATCGTTCGTTCTAACTTTAAAGAGTAATGTTATTTAGCACCACTGATACTTGACACCATATTAAGGTGGCATTAAATGATAAGTTGAATTAAGTAGATCATTTATTTATTCATTTAATTCCACTTATCATTTAATGCCACATTGGATGCCACCTAGACGGGTGCCAAGCACCACCAGTGCTACATAGCATTATCCAACTTTAAATCAAATCAGTTACACATCATGAATGAAAAACACAAATAAAATAAAGCGCATAACCTGGGTAATTAGATTTTGAATAAGATGAAAAACTCTTACTCCAAGCTTCTCCTTCTTGAATCTCAAACTCAATCCCCGAACCTTTGAAAGTTTTGTATTTTTCTCCCTCTTTTCTATGGTGTTTTGTATTGTGTAGCTCTCATTTTTCTCCTCCTTTTGAAATTAGGCTTGCCCTCTTTATATAAGGTCCAAAAAACCTCAAAGAAAGAATAAAATTCGTGCCTTAAGTTTGTTATAGAAAGAATTCTAATTAAAATAGGAAAATCGCCAAAAATCACAAAATCCGCCCATGCAGCCGCATGAGATATCCATGCAGCCGTATGGATTCCTTCTTTCGACCACATGACTTGGCTGGCGGTGTTTCTACTTCCTTTCTACTTACGCATATGGCCTCATCCCCTGAGGCCGCATGCCATTTGGATGCTGCATCTTCATCCTTCATCTTTCTGTTTCGTTCATTCTGACCCTAAACTTCATAATTCGTGCTAAATTGATCCAAATTTGCTCCAACTTGACTTTCTCTTGATTTTAACTTACAATTCACCAAACTGAACATAAATACGAATTTTTAATCACAATATCACATAACTAACGACACATATAAGAGAATTAAATATAACAATTAAACACCTATCATTATGCAGGTAGGGGTTGTAGGATAAAGAAAACTTATGATTGTAACTTATAAGGAATTTCTTTATCAATAAAATATTTTTTTCTTTGGTTATCGGTGATTTACTAAACCACGTTAAATTTGGTGCTCTCTTTCTTTCTTTTTTTTTATGCTCGTTTTTGTTTCCGCTGCTTGGCTAGTTTAATTTGAAGAGGAAAATGGTATATTACCCCACACTAGCAGTCTCTAAGAGTCCTTTAAATAGCTTGTATTTTAAAGGAATACGTGTGTGAGAATATAAAGGAAAAGTTTCTTTTCTATAAATTTGATTGTATCTGATTTTTCTTCTGGTTGTTGATGTTGGACCAGCGTAAAGTCCACAATGTTGTTTTCTTTACAAAGCCTACATGTAACATACTGCAACCACACATTCGAGTATGAGGGTGGTACAAATTGCTCATATTTACTCATCAATCACTCATTTATAAAATAATATAAAAAGGGGTTTTTACACTTAAAGTCCCTAACCTTTCACATTTTTACAGATTACGTCTCCAACTTTTATTTTTTCCTTTTGTATGTTCCCAGCTTTTTAAGAAATCTCCTATTTCGTCCACGGTGACGGAAACCGTCAAATTCCACCGTTAATGTGGGTGGCATTTTCCGTAACATATAAAAAATTGATATTTTAATGTAAAAAAATTAAAAAAGGAAGGAAATCTCCCCCGATTTTCTTGCTGCCATTCCCGCAACAAACACCAAAGGGGGGAGACTCCCCCTTGTCTCCCCCATGTGTTGTCGTTTCCGGCAGCGCAAAAGAGAGAGTCTCCCTCTGCAGTACTGGAAATGGCAGCATGGGGGGAGACTCCCCCTTGCTTCCGTTTCTGACAGAGCTTGCTACCAGCAGCAAGAACATGAGGGGAACCGGGGAAGGGGGGACTCCCAACATTTTGCTGCCAGAAGCCCGCATTTTCTAACATTCCGGGCTACCGGAAATGGCAGAAAGGGGGGAAAGTTTTTCTTTTCTTTTTTTTTGCTTTTTTTTAAAAAAAATTTTTTACATTAAAATATCAATTTTTTGTATGTTACTGAAAATGTCTCTGACCTTAACGGTGAAATTTGACAGTTTTCATTTACCAGGGACGAAATAGATGATTTCTTTAAAGTTTGAGAACGTATAGAAGGAAAAATAAATGTTGGGGACGTAATCTGTAAAAAAGTGAAAGGTTGGGCACACTAGGTGCAAAAAACCCTGTAAAAAATCACTTGTATCTTTCTTTCCCTTCTTCTTTTTTCTTTCCTTTTTTGGAAGGGTGATTATTATTAGGGTGGTTATATGACACTATATCTTTTACTAATCACACCACAATTTAATTATACTCAATGTCCTTTATATTTTTAAATATTTACACGTACACCATTAACTCATTTCTATCATATCTTTATTTTTAACATTTTATTTTTATGACATTTTGTATTGAATCATATCTTGATTTTCTAAATTTTCATTGCTGGAACTGCCTCAAATTTTTAAATAAACAAAAAAGTAATACCTAATAATATACAATTAAGCATTTTCATACGATTTTCTAGTACACAAATCAAAATTTTTAAATATATCTAATAATTAAGAATATGAGAAGATAATTAAATCAAAGATTCGAGAAAAAGTATAACAAAAAGTATTAGGGGCATAAATGTTATAAGGAACAAAGAGTAGGGATGTTTACATTAATAAAATTATAGTGTGATTAGTAAAAAAAGTAGTGTAGATATAATTAGCCTATTATTAAATAGTAATAATTATTATTATAAACAAATAAATGAACACAAAAAATGAAAATGCAATTGGATAGAGCAGGCCCAAGAATAGTGAATTAAGCCCTGCCCAACACAGCCCAACCTAGTTACCTACTGAGCCTTGAGTCAATTGACCCCATTACTATCCTGATAATTTTCTATAGGGGAATTTGCAAAAAGACGTCCATTGTTTAGATGACATTTCCAAGCATAGGCCCATTTTTAAAGTTTCCCAAAATTGTCATTTTTACAATTTTTTAGACAAAATTACCCCCACACTGAAAATAAAATTCCAGATAGAATCCCTCAAACTCCAAATACCATCCATATGAGGAAATTGTAAAAAATAACCACTTTTTAAAAAGTCTTCCCAAAACTAGATATGTTTAAAATTTTTCGTAAATGACATTTTTAATTTTTTTGGACAAAAATACCATTACTAAATAATGATATCTGACAGTATAAAATTAAATCTCTATTTGTCTAGAATGACATTCAATCGATAGGTTAATAGTTCAACTGTATAGAAGAATGTAATGATGTCGTGCAACTATTTAGATTTAGTGAAACTAACTGTATAGGCAGACAATTAATTTAAACATTTGAAATGACAAATATCTAGAATAAGTGTATAAGGATAGAAATGACATTTTACTCAAAACCCGGTCATTTTTGTCCTTATCAAGTTAAAGTTGGCCATTTTGTTACTATTCTTTCTACAGATTAATAATGTAAATTATACTGTTATAATGAGAGTTCATTCTCTCGCTCTCCTTTCTTTTTTCTCTCCAACTAGAAGGAAGGTTGTTTGCGAAGAGAGTTGAGAGCTTAATTAAAGGTATGACTTTGTGAGAAGTATGCCTATATGTCATTGGACAACAAAAATCTTGACATACCGTCAATAATCTTGTACATATTGATATTTTAATTATTTATACGTAAGAGACGTAACATATTCGATCAACTTCATCCATATATTCCCTCCACATAAATTCATCGTGTTTATCGAGAACAAAATATATAGATAATGGTGCAAACATAAATCTTTCTTTGGCAAGAAAAGGAGATATTGTGGGTCGAAATCTGCTCATGCCCCCACTTTCACGCCCAAATCTTTAACTTGAGAACAATGTAGGGACAATGGAGCAGTGGGGATGGGTCTTCCGTCCTAAGATCCAAATGGAGAAAGAAAGGAAAATCTCTACATATAAAAAGGAAATTGGGATTCATGAATCTTTTTCCCGCCCGACAAGATTCTGAAATCCTCTTTTTTATTTTATTTTTTATTTTCTTTTTTTGCCCACTACATAAGTATATAACTTCCTTTTTAACCACTACATATAACCATATGTAACTTCCATTTTTATTTTTATTTTTTTTTTTGGAGTTTTTCTCAACAATATGTCTTTTATTACCTGTCCACCTCCTATTTTTTTCTAACGCTTTTTGTAATTCAAGTTTATAGAATAAATGACTTAATAATACATTTATTTGATAATTAAAAATTTCCAACTTCTGCTATTTTTGAATGATTAAGTTATTAGGCAGTATAAATACATCATTATTTTTTAGCATGGACAATAAATCTACAATGATCATAATTTACACCAGATCTTATTTCTTTTTTTTTTTTCCTTTGACAGTTTTTTTGGGCCCCTCCCCCCAAAATGATAACTACAATATGTTTTTTGCTACTTATTTCTGTTTAGTTATCTTTTATATAATCACCCACTATGTATTTCACTGTAGTATTTAAATTGAAAGAAGTAATTATCAATAACTATTCCAAATGAGTTACAGGAAGGATTTATAAGTGGAAAGCTAAGTATAATTTGCAAATTTTTTTGTAGTCCTATTTTTTACCCCTGATTACATCTATGTACTTACTCTATTATTTATACCTATAATACTTTTATTAACGTCTCACAATCTACATACTTTGCGTTTTTATTTTTTATTTTTTAAATTTTGGTCTTTTTCTTTTCAATATATATTGAATGCCTTCTTAACTTAAATATACGAGAATATATTTAAACCCAACAGACCTTAAATTAGGTGACAAATGTACGTCAAATTCTATTTTTTTAATAAGTTACATAGTATTGTTAGTTATGTTTTCAAAGAAAATTATTCACGAAGTAATAAACAATATAAGGAGTAGGAAGCAGTATTAAATCATTAAAAAAATTCCAAGGGCGACAAGTCACCAAACGCACCTTTATGCTCCTTTTTTCCTCGTTCCAAACTGTAGCACGTTGCTATTTTCAACAAATAATAAGATAGTGTCTGGCTTATTGGCTTTGAAAAAATAGATTTCCCATGTTTATTCCAACAATAAATTTTTAAATATATGTTAGACATTTAACATAATATTTGTACAAATTATATAATTTCTGAAGTGGTTCAACCATGGCTCATAGCCAAAAATAACAAAATAATATATCAATGCTCAAACAACTTAGATCTAAAACGTGGCAACTTTGTGAAATGTATTATTTACTGGTCAATAAGGGAAGGAAAAAAAGGAAAAGAAAACCTTTCAACTAGCCAGATTGCAAAAAAGGATCACAATAATTCAATCTATGATTTTGCTTGGAGTTTGTAGTGGGATCTATCGAATAATCACGTCTGAAAGATAAGTCACTACTTTTCTCTTTGTTATTAAAATAAATTGTTGCTCTATCTATTGTTATAACATTATAAATTTAGCTGGTGTATAATAATTATCTACATTATAAATATGTTTGACTTAGATTTTGTGAAAAAAATGTTTTCTTTATATATAGAAAGAGAACTGAGATTTTGGAATAAATTTCCCGCCCAAAAAGATTATAGAATCCCCTTTTCTATCTTCTTTTTTTTTTCGTCCACTACACATCAAGTAGCAACTGTCTATTAAATATTTTATTTCCATTTTTTCCCATTACACGTTTAATATTAATTACCCGGTTTTTGCTTTTAAAAAAAACCTATTTTTTATTATTTCTTTTCCCTACAACACGTTTTCTATTAGTTGCCTGATATTTTGTTTAGAGATCGGTAGGAAGATGGTCAGTGCTACAACTTGCCACAAAAAAATGATATAGTATTTTTTATTGTTGGTGATTTTGAAATCATTCATGGCGACGGAGACATTATTGTTAAAAGTCGTACTAAAGGATTTCAACAAATCAATGAGTGGCATCCTTTGTACTTGAGTTTAAAATATCTGTTGTCTTTTTTATTCGGTCAGGATTGATACAGAGATTAACATTTTGCGGACTGATGCAAGTACTTTCTCATCTGCTGGTCGGAAATATATATCTTGGAAAGAATATTCTGCATATCGACTACAGAAACAAGATACAGAATCTTCAAATATTTTGCTATTCAGGAGATTATTTCAACAGTTTTTTGTTGATACATATACTATGGTTGAAAGAGCCGGTCTCCTGCATTTACGTAACCACCAACAGGAATTGAGATGTGATCTTTATCATAGGTTAGCTGATGTACTATTGCGTGGTGATACAAAGTTACGAAGAAGAAAATCTACTTAACGTCTTCTTACATTGGAAGTGCACAGTACAATGGTGGATGGTACACAAATACATGTGGATGTGCACAAATACAGGTGTCGAACAATCTTTCTATTAATGATTCAGATGATTCTATATGAGCAATTGTTGAAAGTAAATATCCTTCGTTCTCAAGTAGCTTTAACAATGTGCCCTATTTGTAAGGGAGAGCTATACTTAGCCAACATTTGATGTGGTGCAAATTATAAATGATCACATGGTTGAGCTAAATCAGTCTGAAGGAAGGACCTATTTGAGTTCAGATAGTTTATGTCGGACGGAAAGAAGTACAAGTTTATTTGAAGATATTCATTCTACTGAGTTTTCAAATGGAATCAAATGCTCAGGTATGCCTAACTATGAGTTGACACTGAAGGTTGGCATCCCTGTTATGTTGATGAAGAACATTGACCCTGTAGCTAGATTATGTAATAAAATGAGATTGCTTATTACAAGATTAGGAGATCATGTTCTACAAGCCAAAATATTATCCGGAAGCAATGTTGGAGATGAAGTTTTTATTTCAAGTATGTCATCGAGTCCGTCATATGTAAGATTGTTGTTTAAGTTTTAAAGAAAGCAGTTCCCATTGATTGTTTCATATTCGATGACAATCAATGTTTCATATGCGATTACAATCAACAAGAGTCAGGGCCAGTATCTATCCCATGTCATATTATTTCTTAAAAAGTCAGTATTTATTCATGGTCAGTTCTATATGGCAATATCTAGAGTTACAAGTCGGGCCGGTCTTAAAATACTTATATGTGATAACGAGGGAAGTCTACTAATGAAATGACAGATATTGTTTATAAAGAGATTTTCTAGAATTTGCAAATAAAATGTATAGAAAAATATTTTGTAATTTGTATTGCTATTATATTAATAATTATTTATTTAAAGTTTAACACACATTCTGTTGTCTATTTTTTAATAAAATTTGACTGTGCAATGCACAGGTACAAAAACTAGTAATAAAAGGGGTAAGAGCACAACTAATGTAGGAGAAAAAACCCTACCCACCCCACCAAAAAAATAAAAAATCAAATAGTGTGTCAAAATGAAGGTGTAAAAACCTATTTTGGGGGCCCTCATTTACCACCCCAAAACCAATTGAGTTTGCTCCAAAAAAATATTTAATTCAATTAAAAAATATTCAATCTAATTAAATATCGTCACGTGTCTAGTTTAAATTTTTTAATAAAATATATTGTTAACTGGGAAATAAAAAATAAAAAAATGTGAAAAATAATATCATTTGTATGAGATTGGTAAATAGGTTCCCCCAACTACCTATACTCATATTCCCCTCTCTCTAAAGTTTTTCCTCTACATATTATTTGAAAATATGCTTTTTCCCCATAATTTTTTCCCCTTGACTTTTTTTCTCTTACACTAATTTTACTCTAACAGGGAAGTTGTTAGTTATAATAAGGAAAATCTTTAGTTATATTGTTAGTTATAATCTCGTCATACATTTAGCGGGATATCATTAATGACAATACATGAAGACTTCAACTTCTTTTAAAAGTACAATGCTCACCTTTAACCTTTGATTTTTGGAAACAAAATTATAATACTTTAAGAGTATTATAGTTCACTCTATTAGTAAAATTAAGAACTGATATATAGATTAATTGGGACACGATTTATTGTTAAATTAGCACAATTGAATACACATGTGAGTTCTTAATTACTAACGGTACTCTTAAAATACAAGAGTCTTTTTTCCCCCCACAAAATTTGGGAGCAAAGTCCCCAACTTTTAGTTAAGTAGACAGCTGAAGGACGATTGAATGGTTTCCTCTCCAGTAGGGCTGGGCATCCGATCCTGTAATCCGACGAACCCGACTCTACCGGCCCGAAACGGGTTAGATCGGGTCGGGTTACTGTCGCAATCGGGTCGGTCGTGGGTTGGGGTAGGGAGGACCCGATCGGGTCGAGTCGGGTTTCGGGTCGACTCGGTCCAACCCGGGTCAACCCGATTATATATATATATATATATTTTTTTTTTACAATTTTTTTTTTTCGTTTTAAGATCACAATGTTTTCATTCTTTATTATTAGTTTGTTTTTCCTTTTACAATTTTACTCAAAACACTCAAAAACTTTCTCGCAACTGAAGTTCTTTATTTAGTTTTATTAAACTTGAATCACATTGAAACGTGCCTAAAAAAATAACAAAACTCGATTTTTAATTTTTTTGGGCTTAAATCACATTGAAATATGTCAAAAAAATAAATTGGTGAAATTCTGGGCCAAAATTCAAGTTGAGCCGGCCCAACCCGAGACCCGAGTCAACCCGAGTTGACTCGGGTTGAGTCGGGTTATGGAACCGAGTCGAGTCGGCTCGGTTCCAAACTCGCCAACCCGGCTCAGTGTTGGGTCGGGTTCGGGTTGAGGCCAAACCCGACCCGACCCGTCCGACGTCCACCCCTACTCTCCAGACCTTTGTAAGTTTCAACTTCCAGCCATTGACCTTCTTTTACTTTTTACTATAAAATGACAGTTTTACCTCTAATTTCTTTTATTATTTTAAATTTGAAAAGGCAATAATATTACATTTACAATAAGAATAATTCTATTTAGACAAAAGTGAGGACAAAGAATTTAACAAAATAGATATATAGCCCATATTATTGCTATTGATTTAAAAGTGATATGATGTGTTTAAAAATAGGATCATGTCATATGTCATTTTTATTTCACTTTTTTATTCTTCTTTGTTCAAATGCAAATATCACAACTCTTATCTTAATATAAAATGGTTCTATAATGAAGGGGGGAAAAAGGATTAATGGTTTGAGCTCACATGAACTTTGGACTGAAACTGTTCAAAAAATCAAAATGAAAAATTCAAAATTCAATTCCCTCCTTTTGAAATGATTGAAGACATCAAGTGAAATTTGTCAAATTAATTAATTAGAAGCCTATTCATGTACACAATTCCAGCAACCCTCTGAAAATGTAGAAAGATAGCTAATGAATCCCACTACAAAAAATGGGTTAAAACATTCATAAAATCGAACAGATTGTGGTGCCAAAATGACTCAGGGAAAAAATTAAATTCCTCAACAAACTCAACTTTAGCACATAATATCTTATTTTCATAATCGATAATATTGTCTTTGGTGAACGGATTCGCGATAATTGAAAAATTATGTCATGAAAGAAATGCACTATTGAAGCAAAAACATGCTTGTCTCGAAGAGAAGGGCCACACTCACGGCCACTCACACGTCCATCCACCGATGGGAAAGTGAACAAAACCCTACTTACGTAAGATATGTTGGTTTACATTTTTTAGCAATCATAACAATGAAAAATTATACAAGTAAACAAATTGTTACTACAAAATCTCTCTCAAAAAACAATATTTTTATGAAAGTTTTCAATTTTCAACTAATTAACTGATGTGGTTGGTCATACACTAGTTCTGTTGTACAAAATGAATGTAGGATATGATACATTGAAACTTTTCTGACACTTTCAAAGGTTGCCGCCCCTCTTCAAGGTGGGTGCATATATTAGAATGGAGGATACCGTAATGACACCCAAAGAGGGCAAGAATGCTTCAAATCCAAACTATCCTCTCAAAATGCATGTCAATTGAATTGAAAAATTAGGAGCCTATTCTTGCACAAAATTCCACGAACCCACTGAAAATGTACATGAATCCCACTCTGGGAAATGGATAAAGAAATTCATCAATGATTATTGAACCCCATTGTGGGCGGACATGACTCGGAAAAAACAAAAGGTAAATTTCACGTATCATCTTCAACCTTTGTACTTAAAATCATCTGGACTTATAATTTTTTTAGCTCGTTAGGTCCTCAACCTTTCATAAATACGCACAAAAAGACCCCCTTAACAGAATCTATCCAAAAATCCGTTAACCCATTGGCCCAGTTACCATAATATCCTTACCCTTTAATTTTAAAAAAGCAAAATAAATTTAAAAATATATAAAAATAAAAAATAAACTGAAAGGGGGAAGGGCCTCCCCCCATTGTTCTACCATTTCCGGCAGCTTGGCAGAACAAATGGGGGGAGACTCCCCCCATTTTCTGCGATTCCAGTAGAAGAATCGGGAGAGTCTCCCCCTATTTGTTCTGCCATTTCCGGTAGCTTGAAGCTGTCGGAAATGGCATGAGGGGGGCCTCCTCCTTTTCAGTTTCCTTTTTATTTTTATTTTTAATTTTTTTCTTTTTATATATTTTTAAATTTCTTTTTGTTTTTTTAAAATTAAAGGGTAAGGATATTGTGATAATTTGGTTAATGAGTTAACGGACTTTTAGATGGATTTCGTTAAGAAGGACTTTTTGTGTCTATTTATGAAAGGTTGAGGATTCAGGGCGCTAAAAAAAAAATTAGGAATCTAAGTGATTTTAAGTATAAAGATTGAAGCCGATACGTGAAATTTACCCAAAACAAAATAATACGGTACAATAGAAAAAAATAAAAAATTCCTGCATGAACTGACGTTCGTTTGAAAATATCTTATCTTGACTTGAAACATCAACAGATTGATCGTGAGCGGACCCGCAATAACTGAAAAGTCATGGAAGAAATGCACAATATAAGCACCAAAAAATAAATAAAAATAAAATACTGCTTGCAGTGGTCCATCCCCGCTTGAGAGTTGTGAGGGAAGAGGGCCCCACCGGGGGCGTTACGGGCACACCCGCCGTCGGAAAAGTCAGGTAGACTTTTAGAAATGTATTTTTTTTTGTATAATCTTATGAGATATGTGGATTTCATCAGTTTAATCAAATTTAATTTTGAAAAGAGTAGGATAATTTAGGAGTTCGGAAACATTTGATGTGTTTGGCGTTATGCTTGGCGTTCTTTGTTGGTCACAATTTTTAGTCCCGAATTCCTCTAGGAAAAAAGATATTTATTAAGGATAAGTTATCAAAATTATAGAATCCATAGAGATCGGAACAATCACTACAACATCTCTCTAAACTCTCCAAATTAACGAATTTTTATCTCTTGAATATTCAATTGATCTATTAATTCTTTGTAAGGTACTCCATTTTTTTAAAAGAAATAAACCCCTAATTATTGAAGTTTTCCAAAAAATTTCTGCAAACCTAGATGAATAGTCTTTTTTTGTGCAATTTCAAATGTAAAGTATGTCTTTCTATCTTAGTGGTGAAACTTAATAATTGAAATTCAACAACCCTCTGCTATCTTGTTTTCTCTCTATATTTCTATTTATTTTTGTTTATAATTGGTCAGAGGCGCTTTTACCTTGAAAAATATGCCCAAAGTGACCAGAAAAAAGAGAAAATACTACCATCTCGTAGAAAATGAATGTAGAATATGGTGCATTTTTGATACACTGTATTAAACCGGATGGATCACATTTTGGGGCCAACAAAAATATGCCCAAAGTGAAAAGAAAAAGGCAACCCCAATGGTCAAGTAGACAACATCCAAATTCTTCTCCCTCCTCTGCATTTTCAATCTATTTTCTCTTCTTGTTTTCATTAGTGTCTGATACCTTTCCTTTTCTACACTGATGTCACTTTTCCTTCTTGTTCCCTGCATTGCCTCCTGCAAAATTACCAAACTGTCTATCCCTGTTTGGATCCTCCCCTCCATGTCCTCCACCTGAAAACTTACCTCCTTTATCTGCAATTCCCTCCCTTCCTTCCCAACCAAAGTCACCAGCACCCCGCACTGTATCAACTCTCCGCTGGCCGCTGCCACCACTGTCGAATACTGGAGCTCGATGTCCTCTGTCAGCCAGCTCCGTCGCGTCTCCACCGCCCTCGAACTCGTCAAGTTCACCGCCCGTTTGTGGGCCGGGTCGATCACGATCCAGCTTACAGAGAGCTTCTCCTCCAGTAGCTCCATGCAATTTCCCTCCTCGCCGTCGAACACCACCGGCGTCGGAACCGTTTCTTTCGTCCCCAGAAGCTCGATTCTCAGGGGTGAACACAAGAACCACCCGGAAAGGGTCTCTGTTTCCACCACTCTGGAATATATTAACTTCCCGGCGTAGTGTATATCCACCGCCGATACCAATTCCGGAGTTTCTAGCAGACGCTGTTGCTGGGATTGCTTGGAGCTCTGGCGGAGGATAAGGCCGTGGTGGTGGAGAGTCGGGAAAGAGTCGGAGTAGAAGGAATGATGGCCGGAAGGGAAGGCCGAGATGGCGCCGGCGACGCGGGGGTCGGCGGTGGAGGGCCAAGTAGAATTACAAATGTCCCTCCACAGTTCATCTTCATTGCATAAAGAATTGAGTTCCGTCGAAGCACAAGTTGTGGATGCAAGAGTTGACCCGTCGAGTCGATTCAAGATGTGGGCTCGGATGACGTGGGGAGGAATGGCGGAGATGGAAGTTCCTCCGCCGTGATTAGTGGGGGTTGCCGTCGTCGTCTCGCCGGTGCTCGTAGAACCGGATGACATCTTTTATGCGACTAATTATAGTTTGATAAAGAATTTGAATGTGTTTTTATAGGAGGGTTGGGTCAAAATTGGCATAAGATAACGAAAGACGAGAAGTATTGGTGTCACGCAAAATTCTTACTTGAAATAAATAAAATAAATACCCATTAACACGGTTTTGATTGGAGCATAGACTAAAAACAAGTGCCGTCGAGGTCTTGTCATTTACCAAATATTGAGCTGGACATGGGTTGTAAATTCCACATTATCTCATCATTTTATTAAGGAGTCAGCCAATTCTAACATCGAATCTATGACCTATTGGGTTCGGGTTGGATGGACGGCTTCAATTTCTTTTGATCTTAAAGTGTATCATCGGCTCTATCCCATTTTCTATAGAATTAACTAGAGTTTTATAAAAAGGTCCAACTATTAATCACAAGTCGTCACATATAATTTCCTAATTTAACTGTTTGTGATTAATATTTGATTCCATATTATAATGTCTTATTTATTTTCATAGAAAAACTGTCGAGCCAATTGTATTATTATTTACATTTCATTTCACTAATAAGTATTTTATATTCAGATAGATCACAACAACTAAATGCAAAACCTTCGCCAAATAATTGGCTCGGAACACCTTCTAAGCAGTTGAGCTAATTGGTTACATGATATAGAACAAACAGTTGAGTAGACAAATGAAGAATCGGATCGAAGAGGTAAATTGTAATTGAATAATGCTATGTAGCGTGCACTTAGCACTAGTAGGTGGCAATTAAAGTGACTTTAAATGATAAATGAGATTAAATGTAAGATATAAATGACGCTCTTCCGATCTAACTTATCATTTAATGTCACCTTCATATGGTGTCAAGTACCAGTGGTGCTAAATATTATCACTTATTGTAACTTAGCCACTTAATTTTGATTTGGTTCGATGACACCATTTTTGAACCGAAACAATGAGATAAACAAAATTACCTCCTAACGTTAGAATTTACAGATGACATCATCCTATTTTTTAACACATTACATCACATTTACATCAATGGTAATTACATGAGCCACTTGTCTTTTTTGTCACATTATATTTCTTTCTTTGTCTAAATAGAATTATCTATCATGTATAATGGATTTCAGCCGTGCGAGTTGTGAAATCTATTTTTTCTATTTTCCTAATTTTGTTTTTAATACCTAATATTTAATTAAGACTATTTATAGGTCGTTTAATTAGGATTTTCAGCCGCATTTTTATCAAAATAAATAAAATTCATGAGTCAAACTCATTTTCCCCAGTGAATCCAAATTCTATTCCTTCGCGAAATTTTTTTCTTAAATTCCTCACTTAGTGATGCATCACTGGGCTTTAGTTGTTACTATGAACAAGTGGCCAGCCACTTGTGTCCCACTATTGAGTCATATATGGTGATTAAAGAGGAGTTATATGTATAAGACGTACAAAATTTGCAAACACACTCATTATAAATTTAGACACAATTTTAAAGAGTTATCCTTTCAAGAAATATCGAATCAAAAATATTTAAATAAATACAAATTGTGTATAAATTTTGTATATAAAATATATACAAGTAGCATTTCTCGGACATCAAACATTGTTATCACCACCCACAACTTACAGGTCAAATGGTCTTGCTGAAGGGAAGGGTAGTTTCGTCACTTTGTCAGGCAGCGTTATCCGTCATTGACTCGTCCATTGAACAATTAACAGGTGTTTTGAGTGGTCAAGTCGATCTTCGTTGAAAAGTACTAAAAGCGTGCAAATGGTAGACAACCACGGCGGCTAAGTGCTGCCACGTAAGCGTGATCTTTTTTAAAATAATGTTATTTATGATTTCCATCATTTCTCTCATATTCTAATAATTTCGCGTAACTATTTGGCAACCGTGGGGATTATAATTTAACACACGATATCATTTTATTAATTTCGCTTTTTTTAAAAAATTAAAAAATAAAATTCAAGTTATAATTTTTTATTTTTTATAAAAAGTAACTAATAAAATGATACCATAATAGTATATTATAATTCAAAAAGCAATCTAAATTCTAACCAAACTCTTGCTCTTATACTCGAAATTTAAATTTTACACTTAATTATGCCTTACACTTTATTAATCATTAATCACATTCAATGCTTAATGTTGGTGTTTTTCACACTTCACGTTTTTTAAAACATTAAATGATAAATCTAAGTTAATAAGCATC
The DNA here is from genome assembly GCA_963692815.1 of Nyctanthes arbor-tristis. Taxonomy (NCBI): domain Eukaryota; kingdom Viridiplantae; phylum Streptophyta; class Magnoliopsida; order Lamiales; family Oleaceae; genus Nyctanthes; species Nyctanthes arbor-tristis. The sequence goes on along the minus strand of CAVNYN010203034.1, from coordinate 27,282 downwards.
TCCAATACACAAAGTCATGGTTCGAAGTCTAACATGAGAGAGACATAAAAAAATTGATGGGTCTCATATGTTTCCTATTTATTTTAACTTTCTTTTTCTTTTAATCACTTTAATCCCACTTTTTCTTCATCGTATGAAGTGTCATGTCAATACGCCTGGGCATTCGGTTTTCAGTTTTGGTTAGTGAAAGAATCGAAACCGCACAAAAAAAATCACTTTCAGTTTCGGTTTTGTTCGATTTCAGTTTCTTTCGGTTTTTATATTTAATAAATCTACACTTGGCTAAATAAAAAAAAGATTGAAACATATTTTAATAAAAAAATATTGAAACTAAATATGGTAATAAGAGCTTAAAAAAATATGGTAATAAAATTACAAGAATAACATTAAAACTAAAAAATAGTAACCAAATTATTAAAAAGTTGTACTAGATTTTGGAAAAGTTGGCTCAAAAGTTTCATTATAAGTCAATGGTTTTCGGTAAAAAAAATTATTCAGTTTTTGATTTTGGTTTCAATTTTTTCTGAAAAACCCGAACAGTTTTGGTTTTTTCGGTTTAGTTAACTCGATTCCCCATTTTTGCCTACCCTTAAAGCAAGAATAATGTTGCATGAAAAACTCAAAATTTGGGTTTTTAGTGTACGGGAGAATGGGGGAAAAATCGATTTAGCTCTTCTTTTACCTCTCCATCACTTTCTTCTTCAAAAAAATATATAACAAATTAAAGAAAATAATATTTTGTAAATAACTAAACATCAATTGTATGATAAAAAAAAAAAGCAATCACAAAATAATTTGTAAAAATTTTTTAAAAAATAAATAAAAATCTTTAAAACACTATAATCACTATATCTCTCCCGACACATTATTTTAGAATAGCTCCCCCCAATTTTTTCCTTTTAACTTTTCTCCCATTGACAATTTTCCACCAATATTAATCTTACTCTTACATGTCATATATATCTACATTTCTTTTCACCCTTTTTACTATTATTTTATTATTATTATCTTTGAATTCGTCTCTATCTCTCTTTTTTTGAATATTCCTCTTTTTTTCTTCACTTCTCTCTTTCAGTCTCTCGCTCTCTCTACTCAATTTCTTACTCCTTTTCCTTAACTATGCATTAAGGGGCTCTCTAATGCATAGTGATAGTCATAGTATAATGCGACAATTGACGAAAAATGTGCTTATATTTGACACATTTAATGCTTGACATTATTATGGAGACAATGCCATGCATTAATTTATCTAGTAAAAAACTTTTATCTTCTCTTTTCAAAATACCTAATTATAATTTACCAAATATATAATGTGGATATTGTTGAATTTGATAGTTTATTGAATGTAATGTCAATATTATTTGCTCATGATTTATTAAATTAAGTTTATCATTTAATGACAATTAATGGGGATTATCACTATTAGAGATAAACAATATTGCTCTTTATCTAAAGAGATGTTTAGGTGTACTTTATTTGTACTTGAAGTGTTAAAGAAAAAAAAAATTTGAAAAAGACATGACCGATTCGGACGAGGTCCAAACCGCTCTAATGTGCCTTGCTAGTTGCCAACTAAAAGAAAGAGAAAAGTAAAAATGAAACAAAATTAGAAAGAAAAAAATAAAATAAATGGATCATCTAGTGAATCTTGAGAACGATTCGACCCGATCCGTCCCAAATTTAGCTGATTGTGGGGGCGGATTACTTATTATGGCTGCTCGGAATCAACCCGTTGCCATCGTTAAATTGTATTATACTATTTCCAATTTCCAGTAATTTATAATCCCTTGAAGCATAAATACACTTCATATATACCCACTCGTCTTATACCATTTCCAATTTCCAATAATGTATAATCCCTTGAATAATAACCAGCAGAAACGTGACAATAAAAATTGAGTGTCAACAATAAAAGGCACCCCCCCTTTTTTAAATAAAATTATTATTAATTGCCCTTCGTAGGCGATCATTTTTGTGAGTGACAATAATCTGATATATGTTTGAGGTGGGCGCAAATTAGAAAAGCTCAAGAGATCTGATTGGGAGATTTTTCTTATTTTTTATATGAAATGTAATAATTTTATGAAATGTGACTTCAAAGTAAAGGAATATGATGGGGGAGGGATTTTCATTTTCTTTTTCTTTTTCAAAATTTTAATGGTTAATTAATGTAGTTATGATGTCTTTTTCGATCAACGTTCATCGTGGTATGTTTTTCTTTTCCAAATTAAGGGAAAAAAACAAAGAACGTCACCTACTTTTAAGTTGTACATAAATTGTCGTGACCTAATCATTAGTGATGATTTAAAATCATTTGGTATCGTTTATAATTTGTCTCGTTTATAAATAAAAATAATTATTATATTTTATTAAACGCGTAATAAGTATTACAATTGACACCTTATAATGATTTAAAATACAAATCCCGTTAATACTATATAACAAATTTAAATACTTATACGTGTCAAAAAAAGACAAACATTACTTTTATTTATAAATGAAACTAATTATAAATATATCCAAACCGAAGATATCGGAGCAAAATTTATAATTATGAGTAAATTTATATTTAAAAACTTTTGTGCTCCACTTGCTAATTTACGCGAGAACACTGCATTGACTTCCTGTATAGTACTGTGCTTAACGTCTCGTGCTCAGCTTCGTCACGTATTAGATTGCACATTATGGCACCTAGGCCCTAGCCAATAGCGACCTCAAGACATGGTTTCAACACATTTTCGGGTCTAATAAAACAATGATTTTTGTTGACAAAAAAGACATTACGTGAATGAGCGTGTGCTTTGCTAAGAGCATGATTATTGTGACACTCTCAATCTCATTTTGTTTGAATAGAAAAAGATAAACTATTTTATAAGTTAAAAGACTCATTCAAATTGACATCAGACTTTTTGAGTGAAAACTGAATAGCAAAATTGTGAGGGCTAGACTCAAAGATGACAATATCATGTCAAAGTAAAGCGGATCGTTACAGATGGTATCAGAAAAGAGCCCAACCAGAAGTATAGCCAACGAGAACATTGAGCCCCATAGATGGGGTGATTGTGACAGCCTTAATCCCACATCGCTTGGTTTAAGAAAGAAGGACAATTTTATAAGTTAAGAGACCCACTTCAATTGACATGTGGCCTTTTAGTTGAGAACCTAATAGCAAAATCGTGCGGGCTTGGCCCAAAGCTGACAATATCATATCAAAGTGGTGTAGGTCGTTCCAAGTAATGAGGGCCCAACGTCCTCGTTGGCCGCACTTCTAGTTGGGCTCTTCTCTGATATTATCTGTAACAACCTGTTCCATTTTAACATGATATGAGGCCTTTTGGATAGAAGCTTAAAAGCAAAACTGTGAGCGCTAAGCCTAAAGTGAACAATATCATGTCAAAATAGAGCGGATCATTACGGATGATATCAAAGAAGAGCCCAACTGGAAGTGTGGCCAACGAGAACGTTAGACCCCCTTACGTGAAGTGATTGTGACAGCCTCAATCTCACATCGTTTGGGCAAATAAAGAGGGACTATTTTATAAGTTAAAAGACTTATTACAACTAACATGAGGTCTTTTGAGTGGAAGCTGAAAAGTAAAACCGTGAGAGCCATACCCAAAACAGATAATATTATGTCAAAATAAAACAAGCCGTTATAATAAATATGGGAGGTTTCCCTCCATTGTTCATATACATACAAACAATGTAAGGGAGAATAACTGTGTTTTTGGGTTTTTCCCCTCGCAAGTTAAATGTGGTGAAATTTAACATTTTTTTTATTTTTTTGGAGAAAAGGGTGGCAGGTAAAGAGGGGTCCAAATTTAACCCCTTTTTATAAATTGCACAATTACAATTGGTTTTTTCCCCTTTGACCTTTATTCTCTTTTTCAAATAGTTTTTTCCCTTTGGGTTTTTTTGAGGTGCAGGAGAATGATGAAGCATAACAAAAGTTGGATTAAACAAAAGATATAAACAAGTCTGCTTGAGATTCAATGTACAAACTGCACACTAATAAATCACAAGGAATCTAAAAGCTGCAGGATAATAATGAAGCATAACAAAAGTTGTATTAAACAAAAGACAGAAACAAGTCTGCTTGAGATTCAATGTACAAACTACATTCTAATAAATCACAAGGAATCAAATATCTATATATCTATATCTATATATATTAATTAAGTGAAGTGAACTAAGTCTCGATACCTTATGTACCCCGATTTTCTCGCCTTTTTTATTTGGTGAATCTTTCATTAATTGTTCTTTTTTTTTTTAACAAAAAATTTAATGAAGTGACTTAGAGAAGATTTGAACCTATGACAATAGAATTTAACACTCAAGCCTTAACCACCTCACCCATTTTCTTTTTTATTAAACTTTTTCACTAATTTAATTTATTAGTAAAATGAGAATTTTAAAACAAATTCTAATCCCTCTTAATTCGTTCATTCACTATCTTTGTCTTGCGTGTTGGTGAGTTTAATGTTATTTCAATTTTTTTTTCATTTTACATTTTTTAAAGTTTTTAGAAAATGTGGCGGGTAATGAGCATTTTTTACCCATTCAACCTAAATCACCTTAGCCCGTACTCGATTCAAACGGATACAGGTCGAGTAACGGGGAAGGCATAACCAACCAAAACATTTGATAATTAGAGGTGACAAATTTAAATTTGGTAATATTGTATATTTGTCGTTGAACTTATTGCATATGTATGAGAGATTATGTGTAAGAATGTATATTGTCTTCTAAACGATCTTGATTTCACAATTACTAAGTCAATTGATCTTATTGATTTAAATAATGTATACTTTTGTTTTTATGTTTTCTACGGAAGTGTAAATATTGTAGATTTATTATGCAGCGATTTAATAATATTTTTTTACACATACAACGCACGGATTGTTTAACTAGTTATTATATTAATTATTATTATAATAAAACAATTAATAATTAATTGTCAAACAAATTCTTAATCCAGCTCATTATCCACTAAAACTTCCAAACAAATTATTAAAACACTCAACAATTAATTAGTTAATATACAAATCAAGATCAGTTAGATGCAAATATTGCTTCTTAATTAATTCTGTAGAATGGGTTTCATGTTGCATAATCGACTAATTAATTATTATTATTGTTAATGAAGATTGGCATCGTCAACTGCGTGACAATGTTCGTTAGTTATCATGTTTAATCTAGTCCTAATTCCTAATTAACTAACTTATAATGTGTGATAGAATTAAGTCGAGGTTGGAAAAATACCTAACACAATATTTTAGGACAATAATGATCTAGACTCCACTATGAGATCAGAAGTAAGAAAAGTGGGATGGTTTTGGGAGAGGTGGCGATTAGAGTGTAACGCCCCATCCCTCAAGAATATAGTGTTTTAGTTAGTACAGTAAAATATAATCATTTACCTCGATAAAATTTGCATGTCCAACGTATCTCAGTTATACATTTCTTGAACTTTCGATGATCCATATTATTGGCATATAAATCTATAGTACAAAGTAACTAAGTGAGCCGGCATAAAGAATCAGTAAACATGACAACATGCACGGTTTGTTCATAATAGATCTAAGAAGTGAAGTGATGCTCCCATACACAGCTAAGCATACAAGGCTTGAACCTCTCATATAAAACACCGCATGGGCTCATAATAAATAAGGCATGTCACTATATATAGCGCACTCATATCTTGTTTCTAAGAACTTACCAATATCAATAGACAACGTTTGTCCATATCAATATATACGATGATTGGGGCCCCCAATACTGTGTCCAATATATAAAACCCAGTTTGTCGAACCGTCGGGCCTCCAACACTTATGAGGGTATATGTTAATTAATTATTTTCACCTACTCCATGGGGATAGATTAATGACATGTCATGTAGGAGGGGGTAGACTTTAATCTACCCTATGGGGTACGTGAAAATAACTAATATGTTAATATTTTGCTATTATGAACATAACCAATTTTTCAATTTATGATTAGGCATATGGCACATCTTATGCCAATTTAAAAATTCTTGAGAAAGAATGTCTTCCAAAAAAAAACCAACATTTATGTCTGAATGGATTTATAAATGGATTTAAAATTCAAATTTTATAACCATAGAGAATGAATGTCTTCCATTTTTAATTGATGTAGTTTATATATGGAATTAAAACCAACATTCTCCGTTTGGCAACCATTTTTAATTGAGGTAGTTTATATATGGAATTAAAATTCAAAATTTGTATAAGTGTCGCCATATAATGATGCCATGTGGAAGTAATAATTAACATGATGTGAAAAGTTATATTACATCAAATATGTAGTTTGATAGTGTGTTTCCATATGACAAAAATTTGAAATCTAAATTGATAGAAAGATTGGCCTGATTGATGAAAACAATGTATTTGTTTCTGTTCTCTAAAACATCTCTAATCAAGTATAGCTCCTCCTTTCAAGCACAACATATTATCAACATTGTCCAAAAAATGACAGATGTGTGCTTTTAATTATTGATTGAACCAAATTTTCTGATAACATTTATCAAAATATCATCCGGTATATGTGATTGGATGATCATCATTTTTACCACCAAGTGTTCCATGTCTAATACTTGACATCCACACACAGAAAAGCGTTGTCTAGATATATGATACTTACAATATATCAACAAATATGACGAATTGATAGTCGCACGAAAGACAATATATCAACAAATATGATGAATTGATAGTCGCACAAAAGACATTATTGACAAAATGGAATAATATCGAATTTGCGCAAAGTCAATAAATTAAATTGTAAAATATTAACGCCCAATCTAATAATGTTGGGAGAAAATGTGCTAACGAATCCCACATCTGTTAAACATGAGAAAAGTGATGGGTTTATAAGGAATTGAGCTACTCCACCTAACAGGTTAACCTTTTGGGATAGAATCTCAGTTCCTTATGGAACCTTAATTCCCTACAGTAGTATCATAACCATGCCCAGACTTAACCATATGAGTGTGTGTGCAAGACCCCAGATTGTGGCGAACGAAGAAAGTGGGCCTCAAAGTTGAATCGTGATAGTTGGAAAAATCCATGGACGGCTCTCAAGGCGGTTGTGTCCATATAAGGCTGTGACGGACGTAATTGTTTGTGTCTTGGAAAAAGGCGGTTGTGTCAATGTAAGGGGACGACGCCCGCAATGGATGGTTTGGACCTTAAAAGAGCAAAGAAAAGATGGATTGACTATTAATTTAATGGGGGTCAAGATCATGTGTGGTTCTTAGTTTGAAGGGGGATTGTTGGGAGAAAAGATGCGAACGAATCCCACATCGGTTAAACATGAGAAAATTAATGGGTTTATAAGGAATTGAACTACTCTACCTAATAAGTTAACTTTTTGAGATGGAACCTTAGTTCCTAACAAATAAGTATATATTGTAACAATGATTAAAAGTTTGTAATCCATTTGAATTAATACAAACTATCCACTTTTGCAAAACATTGTAGTAATCAAAGAATGATTGAATAAAAATGTCTTGTGATAGTTACCAAGGTGTCTTCTATTGAGGCTTTTACAAGCTCTAATTAGATATAGGATTTTTTAATGAGCATGTGACTTGACTGATTTTTATTGATAATCTGACTCCGTGTCATAAGGAGCTATATTTCTGATATACCTCACTTTACACTGATAATGTCAGCCATGTGCATCAATATAACTGAATGTTTGCCAAAGCACAAATATATATATTCTGACTGTGAAATAAGAAGCCACGTGACCACTTGGAAGGCCTAAATATAGCTAGTGCACAAGGATAACATACGTTTCCTTTGCCTTTTTTTTTTTTTAAAACGGGAATCATCAGTCTCGATCTCCTACCGTACGTTTGGAGGGCTCAATAATCACCCGCCACATATGTATATGGCAGAATAATCCCGCCAGACGTACGGGGAGAGATCGTTTTTAGGAATCTCATCAAGGAAAACATAGGACATTTTCTCAAAAGTCAATTCTCTTCCCATGCATTAATCAATCATCATAAATAACTAGCTAGCTAGTAACATTATTTTCAATCCAAACACACGAATTATGAGCTCCTTTTTTTGCAACTTTTTGAGTACTGAGCTTTCCAAAGGTAGATTTTCTGCGAGAATGTGCAGTAGTTATTTGAAGAGAAACCAGAGGAAAATGTGAAAAAAAATAATAAAAGAATATATGTTGTTAACAGTGAAAGTTGACTTGCGAATAGCTTTCACAAGCTGTAAAGAACAAATCCTACGGTTTTTATCGGAAAATACCTTGTCAAATCAGGGTACCGAGCAGCTTTGGAAATGGAGGATGATTATGACCTTTTTCAAGAAGATGACAATTGGAGAGGGTTATGGCTATTGCATCTACTTCCATAAATCCAATTGTTCCTTTGGAAAGCCTGCCGGAACTGCCTTCCAACAAGAGAGAGGCTAACGCAAAAAGGGACTCATCTACCAAATTCATGCGTTACATGTGGACTACATGAAGAGACTGCCTTTCATTCTTTGGTATGCTGTGAGTTTGCTACAGCATGTTGGAGGTACATAGGCTTGAACATAAGCGTGGGAGAATGGGGGAATTTTAAAGAATGGTTCTTCCATTGTTTGAGCACTAAGGAAACTGAAAGGATGGAGAATGTTTGTGCTATTCTGTGGTCAATTTGGAGGCTACGTAACTCGAAACTATAGACGGGGCAAAGCTTTTGTCCTAAGCAAACGATGAACCAAGGCCTAAGCTATTTGAAGGAATGGAAGCAGGTAAAACTGAAATCTAACTCTATAATTCAGCAGAGACCGAGAAGAATTGGCTGACAGAAACCGAGCAACGGAACCATTAAATGCAATGTAGATGTAGCCTTATTTGAAACAGACAAGCATATTGCGATTGGCATGGTTTTGAGAAACGAGAATGGAGACTTTCTTGCCTGTTGTACACGAGTGTTTGAGAGAGTATGGGCTGTTAAAAAAGCAGAAGCCATTGGTGCTCGTGAGGCAATTTTGTGGTTGCAATCCTTCGGTTATCTAGCTGTGACAATCGAGTTAGATGCAAAGGTAGTAGTAGATGCAATCCATAGATATGAGGACAATGCCACGGAGTTTGGGTTAATTATTGAAGATATTCGAAGATCTCTCTATTTGCATGACAATTTCACTATTACTTTTGCACATCGACAAGCAAATAAGGTAGCACATGAAGTGGCAAGATATGCTAGAATCTCTTCTAATATTTGTATTATGAACTTGGCTCCTGAGTGGCTTATTAGGCAGCTTACGTTTGATGTATTAGATGACTCTATAATTAATGAAAGATAAGTGCTCTTCCGATCTCAAAAAAAAAAAAATCCTACGGTTTTTACTTGACAAATCATGATTATCACAGTTTCGGTTATCTAATTATTAGTATATGTGATCCACGGGCATCTATCAAATCTTGATAATACTAAAAATTTGAACATCGCACCACTCGATATTTTTTCAGACGTACGATATGTGACTAATACGAGGAAGACGGAGAAGCTGGAGATTATAAGATAGCGATAGATTAGATGCTGTCAAACGTCTTCCCTGACTTCTGACTTTAGTGTTCAAATGGAGGCCAATAAATGCATATCCTATTATAGACACCATAAGGAAATCAAGAATATAGGATATGGTCAAAAAATGGAAACAAAATCCTCCTTATAAATTGGCCTTACTCTAGCCCTCCAATTCATTCAGAGTTCTCTATTAAGCAGAATTTGCAGCTTATTCAATTTTCAAATACTCTCTGAACAATGGCCCTAAAGTTTTTCTTAATTTTTCTGTCTGTTGCTATAATGGCGACCTCGTTTGCGGATGCCCAAAATAACCTTGGTGCCATACATGTCAATGGAACTCTTTACTGCACCATTAATGGTGCAGCCACTAGCCCGGCAACCCCGGTTTTTCCTAGTAAGTTGCACGTTCTCTTGACTATTCAAAATTTTAGACGAGAAAGTTCAACAGTGCTAATTAGATTTATGCGTGTTTTTGTGCAGATGCTTCAGTGTAGGTCGAGTGCCAACCTGCGGATGTGATTGTTACGATGAATGTAACGACAAATGCAGCTGGATTAGATCGAGTAGTATCAGTACCTCGGCCGAATACGACACTGGATATAATATTGTCTTCTTGCAAACTTGCTATTAACACACCTCTCTCGAACTGCAAGGGAAGCCTCCCGTCGGTCCGACGCCTCGTCTCGCCGTTACAGTTTGTGAAAACAATTCCGGTTGGCTTCTTAAGGGTCACTTATCTGATTGCTTCTGGTTTTCAACTCACCAATTAATTAAGTTGCTTCTTGTCCATGTATGTAATTGTTAAGACAACTCTTATTGTAAACCTACAGTTACTGGAATAAAGTCGTTAGGAATGAATTAAAAATAAAAAATATTGTTTCGGTTAGTTATTATAACCGACAGTTTTTATTGATAATACATGACATTCCTGTTAATTATTTTGCCACCATCTAAGCATATGAACATTTTTCGTTTTTAAAATTTCCTCACGCTTTAGACAGTTAGATGAATAATAGTAGCATCAGATTGCTTACTGACAACATTAATTCACAATTGACAATTGTCATTAATGGAGACGGAATATTATTATAGAAGGTAATGTACTCTACTATATAAAAATTTTGTGGACCAAGGAATTCCATTTTAATGTTTGTGGACCCTTTTCAACATAAGTTGTGAAGTTTAGGGACCAATCGAATTGTATTATTATTATTATTATTATTATGTGACGTGTGGGAATAAAGAGAGGACATGGGACGGAGAACATGTCCTCATAATGTGATTTTATTTTATTTTTTGAAATTATCCTACATAAGTTAATTTTCAATTTTTTTTTAATGGATTTTATGTTTGATAAAATTACACTTTGCTAAATATATCAAAATGATAAAAAATTTTAGGAAAAAAAGAAATTTAAAACTAGAAAACTACGGTCTTATTAAAAACAAAAAATAAATAAAATAAATAAAGTTATAAAAATAACATAAACTTTAAAAATAGTAGCCAAACTATTAAAAAGTTGTACTAAATTATTAAAAAAAAAAACTAGTCTAAAAACTAAAATATAATACAAGTAAAACGATTTTTTTTTTTTGAAAGAAAAGTAAAACGATTTTTGATTTGGTTTTTGGTCTTAATTCTAATAAAAACAAAACCGAACCAGAAAAGATCATTGAATTTTTGATTCGGTTTAATTTTCTTTTTTCTTTTTTTTTTCAAATAAAGATAACCCAACAGCTTTGGTTTTTCGGTCTGGTTTCAATAATGTGGGAGGACCCAAATTTGAAGTCTTCCCCACAATAGCAAATAATATTAAGGTGTAAAAACCCATATTTTTAAGAGCTTTGGGGTTGAACGCCCTTCTTTTACCCATTTTTCCATTCTCTTTTTCCCTTACATTTTCTCCCAACACGAAACATGCTCTAACTATAGAAAACATCATTTTTGGTGATAGAGGAAATAAAGATATGCATGATGATGCGTATAATAAAACACATTATAATATCTTCTTTAACTTGGAGAAATTTCAAATAGCATGATGTCTTTTGTTTTCTAATGTTCATTTTGTATTTATGTTACTATTAATTTTAAAATATATTCTAAAAGGTATAAGAAGTTACAAGAGATTGAAAACCATGCGTTCAAGTTCACTGCACCTAGACAGTGCAAGACCTTTTAAAACTGATCGAAAAGAACTCCAATGCTTTAATAGTATCAAATTTAGTACTCTAGGCAAATTAGGGATCACAATGCAATACATGGTCCCAATTTATTGTTTAAATTAAAACCTCACATACTTTTATTTTTATTTATTTAGAGCGTACCGAGTTTCCATTACTTCTAAAGTATTGGAGGTACATGTCTCAACTTTGGACGTAGACTTAGACACGCTTTTCAAAACACAATGTTCAATAAATGATTCATTTAATGCATAATATAATATTCGAGACATCCACAAGTCAACATGACATTAAACTGTCGCACACGCACACGAATTCAGGATATGCACTGAGAGAGATATCTCATGACTTCTGAGTTTAGTGTTCAAATGGAGGCCATAAACGCAACGCACACCAATCTCTCTAGATACTTTTAGGTAAAACCAATAATACAGAAATTTGGTAAAAAATGGAAACAAAACCCGCTTATAAATTGGCCAGCCTCCAAACACTTCAATTGCAAATATACAGATTGAAGATTTTAGCAGAATTTTCAGCTTCCATATTCAGATACTGTCTAAACAAATGGCACTAAAAGCTTTCTTGCTCTCTCTTTCTGTCGCTATAATGGCAACCTCATTTGCAGATGCTCAAAATCCAATTAGAATACTCTATATTGCACCCCTAATGGTGCTGCCAATGGCCCTTCCACCCCCATTTTCCCGGGTAAGTTGAGCTCTATATGCGTTCTATTTACAAGTCTAGAATTCAAGTCTCGTCTCCTTCCATTTATACAACATGAGCATATATCATGCATCTCATAAAAGATATACCAACACAACATGTAATGAAGTTGTTCTTGTACAGGTGCTACTGTGCAAGTCGAATGCCAGCCATCAAACCTGGTGGCAACATCAAGTGTAACAACAAAAAATGCAGCTGGAAGGTATGATGTAACGGTAGTACCTGGGAGGACAACCCTAAATCAAATACTGTCTTCTTGCAAAGTAGCGGTCAACACCCCTCTCTCCAACTGCAAAGCAACCCTGCCATTGGCTGGACTCCTACTCATCATTACAGTTTGTCAAAACAGTACCAGCTGGATTTTGGAGGGTCACTTATCTCATTGCTACTGGTTTTCAGCTTGTTTAACTGAAGCATCCAACAGATGTTAACTGGAATACAGACTGCCTGTGTCTACAAATAAATTGCAGAGATTGTAAAACTCCTGTTGTAAGCTTAAAATGAATCATGCTGCAAGAAATTAATACATATTTATGAAATAAAAATGCTTAACCAGCATATGATGATTTGCTTCTCAAGTCAAAATTGCATGAATATATCTTCAGACATCAAGTAAATTCACTAGTAAACATTAGAAATCTAGGGCCAGCCAAAAATTGCATTTGCATAAGGTTTGACTCCACTGCAAAATGGTCTCCACCATCAACCGTACACTTCAACAGTTCAACTCCTATCAAGGCTTATGAAGAGATCTTTCACACGTATTACAAATCATCCCACGTTGAGGGTCCACCTAAGCCAACTTCACGAGCTGGTGATAACTGAAGAGCAGCCGGAACATGTCGGTTCTTCTTCTTCTTTTTCTTATTTGGGATGATCACAAAACCACTGGCAGCCTCTATATTCTCGGCAGTTTTATGATCCCCTTTCTTTTCATCATTGTCCAAGCGGAGTTCAGTCGCATCAGTAGTAAAAAGTTCTGTGAAAGGAGTTTCTGAGCTGTCTATAACATTAACATTATACTCTTTCATTTTTTTTTTCGACTTTTTATCAGGTTTCTTCTCTGTTGTGACAGGATCCCCCTTAAGATCTGAAGCATTTCCGGAAATAAGGTCGTCTGTTTTCTGTGTTTTGTGTTTTGATTTCTTTCTTTCACCGGGCTCCAACTTTGGATTTTGAGATGTCATCAGTGAGAGTGCTATCATTCTGCTGCAATGCCTTCAACTTTCTCTTCATTTTCTTCTCCAAGATTGCACCATCCTCACGCGAATCCAAAGTTTTTTCATCGAATACATTTTTTCTTTTCTTTGCTGAACCATGCTCTCCAGTATCATTCGGATAACGTTCTCTTGAGATCTTCTCAGCCCAAGAAACTTCAACCTTGCCAGTTTCTTCCCTTGTCATGATCTTATGGATTGGCCGAGCATTATATATTTGCAAATTTGGCACTAATTTTTTGACCTGGTGAAGCATCCAGTTGCAGATCATTATTTAAAAACACGACATTAAACTTACAAATGAAGATAGGTGTAACATATGTATTGGTGGAACAGGAACTAACCTTCTTCACCAAAATTTTCTTTTCAGCAACAGGGTTTCCGTGTAGATTCAAACTTTTTAGATTAACTAATGAAGACAACACCTTGCATTCAATTACGAAGACAAAACACAAGGTAAAAAATAAAATTAAAAAATACAGCCATATCTTATCAAAGATCAGGAATGAAAAGCTTCTGATGAAATGCTAACCTTCAGATTAGACCAATTTGTGATTAAATTGTTTCCCACGTCCAGATTCTGGAGTTTTATGAGGCGAGCAAACTCACTAGGTAGATTCTAAACAGTGGAAGGAGCAAAAGTCAGTAGAATAATCATGAAAACAGAATGGCATAAAATGAGGAAACGATCAAAAGAATGACAAAACACTGCGCTTGAAAAATTACAACTAGAAAAAAGCAATTATAGACAATCATTTTTAACAGAGACTGTGATTTCATTGTGAGCAAGGCGAAGCTCCTTTAACTCAGCACATGACTTCAGTGATGAATCAATGGTCTGCAGTTGGCAGTGTGAAAGAGAAAGCTGCAATAAAAAGTCATTGTGATAATCAGCTCATCATTTAATCCCCAAATTGATCTTGATGACATGTCAATTATTAACATACTTTTGTGATTGACTTAAGTTTAACCACAGATTCGCCAAGAGTACGAATTGGATTCCTGGAAAGAACTGCATAGGAATATCAGAAGTAGACTGGTAAGTCACACAAATATAAATCAGAAGCATTCAACATATAAATATATGCATCTAATGTTAAAATTATAAAATATAAACATAGACAACAAATGTGCTCATATACCAACAGGCCAAAATCTTCAAATGCTAGGACAAAATCTTCCAAATTTTCAAGCAAATGCAAATGATAATGCAATAATTGGGAAGGGACCCTAGACAATGTAACTGAACATCCAATTACCTAAACTAACAAGTAAATGATAATAAAGCATCATATTATGGGGATAAAATGAATAGTATCAAAAATAAAAGTTTAACTAAAAGGAAAAAGAGTTACAAGGAAAATTCCATGGTATTGTCAAAACTGAGGCAGAAGAGGTACCTTATATCGGAACATTCAAATTATTAGAAAGTTAAGAGTTACTTGTTTCATTTGTAATGCAT
This sequence comes from Nyctanthes arbor-tristis, assembly GCA_963692815.1. Classification (NCBI taxonomy): domain Eukaryota; kingdom Viridiplantae; phylum Streptophyta; class Magnoliopsida; order Lamiales; family Oleaceae; genus Nyctanthes; species Nyctanthes arbor-tristis. The sequence goes on along the minus strand of CAVNYN010203034.1, from coordinate 12,141 downwards.
CATGTTTTGATGATAGATTTCATGCATTGCATTGTTTTTGATGGCTTGTGTTTCTTGCAGTGGAGGTAAGGCACATAAGTCCCCATCCATTCGCGTGTATTTATTTTATTATTATTATTATTATTTTTCGAAATATTAACAATATGTATATCTTGGGCTTGGATTTTCAAGCCGAGATATTTTAAAAAAAAAAAAAATGAAGAAACTTAAATTGTAATTATGCTTTCAAAGAATTAAACGTTTTATCTACATAGAAAGCACATTTAAGGATTCTGAAGAAAATGCTGGAATTTTACAAGATCCAAAAGCATCCACCTTAGGGCCTATGCATAAAAACTCAAAAACATATACCTAGAGTGTTCAACTCTTTCATCTGATCAAGCTTGCAAACTGAACTTATATCATTGTCTGCCGCAAGTAGAAGAAAAGGGGGGTAAGCATAACACCTGAAGCAAGTACCATATAGCATATACTAATTGAATGACGATGGCCCGAAAAGACAATTTACCATTCAAAATTAATGCTCGCAAATTCACAAGAGACTTGACCTCATCCATAGATTTAAGCTTGTTTTTCCCAGCATTAAATACCTGCATGATATGAGACGGGGAAAAAAATAATAAAAAAAAAATAATAATAATAATAATAAAGACAAACAAACTAATCCAGAAAGGGCTCATATCTAATTTCATTGAGGTCATATATTCTTTTAGCAAATTTGAGACTTGTACAAATTTAGGGTATTGCAAACTAATATTCCTCCTCCAATACAGCCCACATATGGAAAGCATAGAACGAAGCGAAGGCAGGGTTAGTGGATATTGAGGTGCTCAGCGGTACAATATAATGACACCAGTAATAATTCATTATAGCATATCCATTTCTTCACAATAGCTTATTGGTTCGTTATTATTCTTAGGGGGAGTTATATTTATAAATAAACACAAAGGAGGGTAAGAAGGGGATGTCCCGCAGGCAGAAATTGAGTGAGATTGGGTGAGAAAAGTGCCTTTTCAATGCTCATAAAACCTTGTAATGTTTTTCTTTTAATTTCAGTATCTTATCACAAACAAAGTAACTCTTAATCATGACGACATAAGTGTGGAAGAAACTAACCATAAGGCATAAACCTAGATATTTCATTTTCATTTGAAAAATATGTCTGGCGAGAATTGAATTCAAATGAAATGTTGCAGGTGGATTAATTTTGAGTCGAAGAATGTCTAGTATCTAGCAGGATGGGTGACAACACTGTCAGAATCCAGATCTCAGTTCAATCAACAAAATGACTTTCCAAGAAAGCCCAATAAAACAAAGAAAAATAACGTTAGGGGATCAAACTAAAATTTCTGTAGATATCCCCTAAAACCCATTTTGATGAAGAGAATCACAGGATTCAAGAGCTATAAGCTAGTGGAATCATAATAATCAAACTCAATTTCTCAATTCTGATATGTCAGATTTCATTCAACAATAGATGCCTATATAGTTATATTAATGCGTTACTGTAGCATTAAACCTATGAACCATGTATGTGATAACAAAAAGCAGCTACTGAGCATTAATATAAGTACATAAGCATATGTTAATGGGTTACTGAGCATTTCACTAAAGAAATATGTAGGTGGTGGGGAAAATGAAAGAAATAATAATAATAATAATAATAATAATAATAATAATAATAAATAAAATAAATGGATTCAGAATCTAAATATCTTCCTCTAACTGATATAGGCATATGTTATGAAATGTGCTGCCATGACCGGAAAGCAGTGAAAGCGAAGCCACAAGCGCATAGCTTTATCCCTTAAGAATTCTTAATCCTATATTCAACTCTGAATTCGAACAAGTTGAAGTTGGTCTAAATTCTAGATTCCATCCATTATATTGAAGTTTGAACAAAGATAAATGATAATTTTTTCAGTAATTTGAGTTACTTACAGACAGTTTACTAAGGCCCTCAATCCCATTCAAGCTCTGGAGCTTGTTCTGCAAAACAGATAGCCACTTCAAGTTCAAGCAAGACTTCAAACCCTGCATTGAAAAAGTAAAAACAAAAAATAAATAAAATAGATCTCTGATGCATCAAGTGTTTACCAAAATACTCCTTACACGCAAATTTCGCGCACATATGAATTGGGAATTGCACTACCTCAAGTGACGTTAAATTGTTGAAACCAAGATCAAGTCTTTCCAAATTCTTGAACTCACCCAAGCAGGAAACCTGTTTTACGGGACAAAAAAAGAAAAACCAAAGATCAAAATCTTACACACAACCAATAATTGAAAAGATTAAAATGTTAACGAAAATGAATTACATCAGAGAGGGCTTTGTGGGTGAGGGTAAGCGAAGTAATGGAACTGGGGTCACTAGTATTGTTTTCCTGCAAGATCTTCTTGGAGCTCAAAACAGTCATGGTTTGCTTATTTTGTTTAGGGTTTTCCCTTATCTGCAATCCTGACGCCTCCACTCACTCAATTTGTGAACTTTTTGGTCTTTGGAGCCGGAACCGGAGCACCCAAGTTAAACCCTGCTGATTCTTAAGATCACCGCACTCACAATGAATATGAAATTTTCTATGAAAACAATCGTTCAATTTCCAAAAATATAACAACTTTGATGATAACCTGTAATGATGTCGGGCCTATAATCCGTGAGTGTCTCATTGAAAAATTCATTATCGAAAAATAGTAGTATATATATATATATATATATATGGCGTTATGGTATACACAAGTACATGTGTATGTGAACATAGCAACTGACGGGCTCTTGTAACTGGAACTGTTGATTGAGTAATTGTTTGAACATCTTTATTTTTTCTCTTTATAAATTCACCTATTAAATTTGACTATTGATTTGATAATTATTTAATAATCACCACACATTTCAAACTTTAATTAATTCTTCACCACTCATTTCCACTCATTATAAATTTCTTTTATAAATTAAAAGAATAAAGAGTTTCAAACAAGCTCTGATTTGAGACTTAACCCACTTCTTCTAGCACATTAAAAAGCTATAATAGCAATTTCACACTTCGTTTCCAATCTTTATGGTTAATACTTTTTTTGGACCCTTTGGTCCCCAGCTTTTCAATAACGCGCACGATTAGTCCTTTTTGACGGTTTCCGTTACTTTTTCTGTTAAATCCCTAGTCAAGTTACCATTTTATCCCATATATTTTTAAATTAAAAAATAAAAAATGTTTTAAAACAAAACATATAAATATAAATTAAAAAAAAAAAAAGAAAAATGCTTGCTGCCGGAAATATCAGTAAGGTTTTGTCAGCAGCCAAAAGGGGTCTCCCCCTTGTGCTACCAGCCAGAAACAAAGGCCATCTCCGGAAGCACAAGGGGTCCCCACCTTTCTTTTCTTTTTTCTTTTTCTTTTTTCTTTAAAATTTAAATACATTTTTTGTTTTTAAATTTTTATTTTTTAATTTAAAAATATAAGAGAGAAAATGGTACTTTGATTAGGAACTTAATAGAAAAATTGACGAAACCTTCAAAAAGGACTAATTGTGTGAGTTATTGAAAGGTCAGAGACCCAAAGAATTGAAAAAAAGATTGAGAACTCAGACGATACTAACTGTAAAGGTTGGGGTGAAATGTGAAATCAACCCTAATAGCAACTCGAAAATTTTGTAATTTGAAATTGGGATTCAAACAAACTATTGATAGAAGCGTCTTGTTTAGCCACAAGCCATAACGTGAATACATATTTCACATACTGCTTAACAGTTAACACATTCTTTATGCAAATTGATGCCTCTCCACCCCAATACCCCATCAAAGGTAAAAGAAGATGAAAAAAAAAAAACACGGCTTTTATCCAATCATTCCAAATTATATGGTTATAAACATTGAAATCCTCCATTTAATGCTAAATGAATGGACACCTCCCCCCCCCCCCCCGACATAAACAGAAGTTGTAAACGAAACAATAGCAATGACGACAACAACAAACAACAATGCATAGAAAACGGCAAGAGTTTCATTATCGATTAGTGACTCCGAAGAGCTACGCCGGAAAGCATGATCATGAATATGAAGATGGCAGCTGCGATGAACGAAGCCACCACCGCGCCGCTAACTTTCTGGCAGAAATCAGTGAACTGGTTGCAGATAGCAAACCAATTTGTGTTGGAATTTCCATTGTGAGCCAAATACACTATGGCTGCAGCCGCGGCGGCAGCAGCAATAGTAAAAGCCAACATCAGCTGCAGGATTCATAACTTCATCCATCAAAGTTGTGAAGATCATTTAAACAAGTCTTTTAAAGTTGAAAGGGAGCTTAAATTTTGTTTGTATTGCTCTATGAGTCAGGACTCGGGAGTAATATCTAGTACCCAGTACTGCATACCAAATATGCCTTTAACGACTTTACCGTGTCCAAAATGAGGAGGAGGAGTTTGACTCCAGCAGCACGTGGGCGAACAATGCAGACAATGGAGAAAGGCAGGGAAAGTACCAAATAGCCACTAGCTATAGCATTTGCCACAACAAAGAATCTGCATTCATCAAATTATCAGTTGAAAAACTTGCACTAACAGTAACAGTGGTATATCAGCAGGTAAATTGCTTGCTAATACCCCCAAACGATGAATATGGCGCATAATTAGGTGCAAATGGGAACTTTAGAGAAGTGAATACGAAGTGAAATATGAAGTCAAGACGATAAGCTTACGTGAAAGTTGTGATGTCATCGTAACTTGCATTGAACTGGAAAAACTGGTTGAAGAAAGGAAGAGTTTGATCAGAGGTTCCCATGGTGATGGCTGCAGCTAAGCTAGCCACAAGGGCACATATCCTTAATATGAAATCGAGTATGGAAACACCTCTTTTCCATCCTCCTTGCTGATATGGAGTTGCCTTTGTTGTAGTGGTATAAGTTGCAGGAGCCACGCCTTTGCTGGATTTCGACTCTGTAATGTTAATAGCCGTTTCACCACTGCTCTTTCTAGAATCCATGTTTACAAAACGAAAAACTCTTTAATAGCAGAAGATTGGGAAGGAAATTGAATGCTTGATTCGTGATGGAAACGGAAATCGCTGAATTATATAGGCAAAGAAACTGAAAGACACAGCAGTTAACTAATGGATTAGTTTTGACACCTAATGATATTCACTCTGTTGTTGGAAAGTTGATTCTTGTATGGAGTTGTTACTAACTTGATCCACCTCAACAAAGGATTCTGGTAATTATTGTACTTTAGCAGCCTCATTCTTCAGACAAGAAAATTCGTCCACATTTGGTATGCAGTGGTACGTAAGATTAGTTAGTATAATAAAAGAGTAATGCTCTTCATCCGGCCTCGAGTTAGAGTTTAGTTGGTAGCACTACATTCGAGGATGGGTGGAGATCATAAACAAATGGGGGTATTAATTTAATTTATTCAAGGGCCAATAAAGAAGTGACAACTAGACTGTATACCGGTCTCCAGTCTAGATAAGTAGCATTATTCATAATAAAACTATCCCAAGTTCTTTTTCTTTGTTATGCCATCCAATACCCTCCCATATGGTATGGCTTACTCAAGTTAACCTCGGTCAAGAATTCTACCACGTTGCTAAATAACATTTGAAGAAGATTTTAATGTTAATATAGTTAATGATCATTAAATCAGGTTTACTTCATTCGTGACTTTCTCATCTCAGTTCATTAAAATGTAGTTCCTTAGACGCTTCAAATAATAGGAAAGAACCTTGTCTAGGTTTTTTTAACAGAATCTCATAATTTTGAGTACTAGGTTTACCCTAAAAGCATAATGAGTGCATACCAATAGAAAACCAATTTGAAGCTCGGACGTTCAGTTTTAAATCTGAGTCGAGGAAAGATATGGACATGGGTGTCTCCTGCATTGAGCTAAGGTAGATATTCGAAACCATAAATGGGGTCAGATGCTTCAAGTTCTGTTTCACAGACGATAAAAAGGTCAGTGGAGAAGTTATGTCCTTTTCCAACCAAAACTTCTTTGCTAAATTGTATTACATATAGTGGGGGCACAGCCCCTAAGAACCAGTACAAAGTTACAAATCAGTAGGTAAAAGAAGGTAGCAAATCCAGAATACATTCCCCTAGAGGTTCAATCTCTGTTTCCTTTGATCATTTGAAAAGAATAACTATGTCAAATGTTTTCAAGTGCAAGATTGCCCATCAATTTAACCAGGGGTGCGGGGCACTTTGTCACAATATCTAACTTGGAAGAGCTCGAGGCATGGCCAAAGAGTGAGAGACTAAGCATTGCAAGCTCTCCAACAGATAATCTTGAGCTCATGTACCCATGCCAATAACGAGAATCAAGACTAAAGAACGCGTTGAAAAAGTTCCTGGTTCCCTTCAAATCAAGTCGTAATAGTGTCTCCATCCCAAATCTGTAGCATTCCCTGGTGCACCTTCTCTCAACAGGCCATAAGCCATTCCATACTTTATGACAAAGAGGCATTCCCCTGATCATTCTGGTTGAACCAAGGCACTCAGCAATGGCCTCGGCCAGAAATGGGGCAAGTGCCATTGTTCGAGCCACCAAGTAGCCAGTTGAAGGATGAACTATCCCTGAATTTCCACCAATTGCCATCACCCTTTGAGGGATCGTTGGAAGGGGACCTCCCATTGGGATCAAGCACTTCTCGTCCTCAATCACACTTTGCACCCTTATCCCTAAATGCCTTAGCCTTGCCACCATTCGTTTCTTGACCTCCATGTATGACAAAACAGGCCTGCTAACAAGAGAAGTTTCTTCTAAGAATACCAGATTTGAATCGAATGGCATCACATACAGAAAAGTTGGCAATTTTGAATTGTTCGCACGTAAATATGGCTCATTCCCAAGATGAGAATCCCTCCAATCCATGAGAACCATTTTATCCAAATCAAATGGATGACCATCCACTTGGGCTAATATACCATGAGCAATTTGAAAGCCCTGATTTTTTGGCTTGTCATATTCAGTCAATGTACTTCCAAAACCACTTGCATCAACAATTAGGCTCTCTTTTATCTTCACCCCGTCATCACAAACAATCCAAGACTGAAACTCCTCATGCTCTACATTCCAAACTTTGGCCTTATGGAATCTGACACTATTTGCCACACACCCACCTAACAATTTCAACTTCAATTCCTTTCTACTAACTCGACCATAGGCGCGATCCAAGTACCTAGTTTTGTGATCATCAATAATAACACTAGTCATAGGCCATGTCTTGTCCAAACAATCTTCAAGTCCTAGACTCTTAAATTCATCAACCCACACACCATAATTATTAGGCCACATAGAAAGGGGTGAAGGATCAACACAACATACCTTAATTCCATACCGGGACACCTGTTCGGCAAGCCGAAGCCCGGCTGGACCTGAACCAATGATGATCACGTCAAAGTTATGTCGATCAGAGGGATTGAACCAGGGGAGATCAAAATCTAAAGTTTCTGGTTGTGCTACAGGTTCCAAATCAAGAAAGCTAGAAAATTTGCTGCTTTGAACTCTCTGATGAACTTTTCTTGAAGGGAATCTAGGAATTGGATGTAAAAATGGAGACTTTGGCCTGGAAGTGCAGAGCAGGGGAACTGGAGAAGGCCTGAAAAGAGTTCCCATTAGAAAAAACAAAAAGGATTGCCAGAGAGAAAGGGGAGAAGCAGATTCCTATAAGAACGTGAGAAATTCGGGAAATTGGTTGTAGAGGAATCATAATAGAAGAATAGTCACCTGATTCTTTCTGTGCACACTTTGGACTGTATCGAATAAAAACAAATTTCTAGTTTAGCAAGAGTGGGAACGGGCATTAAACAATTCTACTCCCTGCAGGCGCACCAAGCCTCCCCCCACAAGGAGTCCAGAGGGCCTTTCTATCTCTTTGTGGAATGCGATTTCTTTTGTCCTGGCAATATGAGGAATGTAAATTTCAATTGATTGAACTATAAAAGAGTGAATTTTCAGTTATCTAACAATATCATACTCAGTTACTCACCTTATTAACTTGATCATTTTAATGGCCAGTTGATAATGTCAACTGTTATACTAATATATAGTTGTGCATCTATTGAGGCAGATCACACGTGACGTGGTTGATTTCTAATCGTGGTCGAGTTCCTTATACGGAGCCTGATTTGACTTCATATTTCCAACCGCAAGAATAAAATGGAGGAGAAGAAGAGAAGAATGGAGGAGATGAAGTAAGAGAGGAGGGACAGACTCGTATATGTATGGTTTTCTGGACTCGTAAGGGAGAAAACCTCTTTTATAGTCAATAATAATATCATGACAGTAAATGGTATTATATTACGAAATTATGCTAATTAGACAGGGTCACATGATAAAATTTTTGGGTTTCCTATATTTAACATTCAGAACATAGGATTCATGTTCATGTGGTGCTGCTAATGGAGAAAAAGGGTAAATTAAGTCGATGATTCAAGTGGGCAAATCTCCAATTAAAGCCCGACAACACTTAAGTGAAACTACATCAAACCCACCAACTTACTCAATATAAAGCACTAAATACAATTATGAAACTGTGGTTCATGCCATTGTCCACTATGGGTACAGTATTATTTAGGCCAAAGAGATGGTGGATGAATGAGTGAGATATATATATATATTGAGTTGTGCTATTTGAAAAAATAAGATACAAAAAATTAAATAAAACTGACACATGACATCATCTTGATTTTCAACATACCACATCACCTTTTTATCGATGATTATCATATGAACCACATCTCTATTTTATCACCCTTTTTATCCACTTATTTGTCTAAATAGAATTTTTCTATTTTTTTATATATACATTTTGTAGTGGAGGGGCGGTGAGGGTTGATTTGGTATTTGTATTTTTTGAAATCTATTATTATTGACTTAGATTAGATGTTCGATCAGTCCACTCGAAATAATTGGCTTCAGGTCAATTCACGAATTTTCGTGTCAATTTAAATGTGTAATACGTTTGAACCTCATCAAAAAGATAAGGTACGTTGGCCTGATCACTAGAGTTTGACGGAATCAAAATTTCGGGTGATCTGGATGATGACTTGACGTCCTCACGAACGCGACAACCTGCAAAAAAGACCTCAAGGGATGACCTTGAAGCCCCTTCGGCGTGGAAATAAGTATTTGTGGAAAAGAATAAAGAAAAATATAAAAACTGAAAATTGAGGATAATTTACTTGGGAAACGGGCCAACCTTTATTTATAGAAAACTGAAGATAATATGATGAAGTAGTACCTTAATGGGCCTATAGTCGGGCCCCTTTGTCGAGCCAATATAGGCCCATTAAGAAGACATACGCCCGACTCTTGCTAGTCAAATTTTACCCTTGTCATCAGACCCTTGTATGTGAAGTCTGAAGAAAACTTGATATGCAAAAATGACTTTAAAAGTTATGGGAATAACTTACGGTTTATAAACTAAAATTCTAATGTGAAAGGGTAAAATATCATGAGAATTTAATTGATCTCATGAGATTTTGGCAACTTTTGAATCTTGACATGACATTTCGAAACATTCTTGCATGGAGTGACTTCTTCTTGGGAAGGTAAAAGTCTTGGCTATAAATAATTGATAAAGACAATGGGTTTAGAATTCTTGTCCCCTCTTCTTGAGACAAAAGATATGATAGTTGGTCCCATTTTCATTTGTTTGAGTATTTTGGGTGACCTATTCTCATTTCCATGCATTTTGAAGCACGTTGGTCGACTTGTTCTCATTTTCATGCATTTTGAAGCACGTTGAGCGACCTGAAGTTTTCATGCACTATTATAGGCGACCTGAATTGTAAGCTACCAAGCGACTTGCCTGCAATATTCTTAGGCGACTTCCATGGTTCATCCAGTTTTTAGTCGTCTTATAGCTTCTAAATTCTATGCAACCTCACAGTTTGTTTATATATGTGTGTCATGCTATCTAGATTTCAGGCAACCCCTCCGCTTCTCCTCTTGGGACGATCTTACATCTAGACGACCTTGTTTTCTCCATTGGTTTCAAGGCTAGCTATTCTCACTTAGGCAATCTCTCGAAGTCTTCTACCTTGGGCGACTTCCTCTCTAGGCGACAGCGTCGTGGTATCTCCTAGGATAGGCGACCTTCTTGCTTGGCTAGGCATCTTCTCTACCCTTCCAAGATCTCACAGTTCCATTTAGGCGACCTCTTTTTCATCTAAGAGTATCAGGTAAGGCTTCTCTCGTTCTTAACCATTATGTTTTAAAATGGCTAGTAGGAGGAGGCGAGCGGGTAACCTTAGGATAATTGATGACATACCTTACCCTTTAGAAGCCTATTCTAGGACTTTTTACTCTGACCATGGGTCAAACCTTAGTGACTCCGTGGTTGAGTTGGAGAGTGGAGAAGAGGATAATGAAGTAAATGGTGGTGAGGGAGATAGTAGCGAGGAAGATAGCGATGACTCGGACAACATGTTTCCAAATGAGAGAAGTATGATGAAAGAGCGTCAGATTATAAAGCTGATGCATAAGTATGATTTATTTCCTCATTACACGTATAGGGTACCTGGTCCAGATGACTTGGCCCATGAGTGTGAGGACGGTGAGGTGACCATTTATAAATCTCAACTGGTTTCGGGTCTCCGATTTCCCTTGAACTCATTTTTCTTAGTTCTTCTGAATGAAATTGAGGTGTGTCCTGGGCAAGTGATGACTAATGGTTCGAGACTAATATGTTATTACTTCATTCTAATGAGGGCAATAGGTATTCCCCCCAGTGTTGAGATCTTTAGGCTTTGTTTTGATCTCAAATCTAACACTACCAATAGGTGTTTCTTTTATATGTTGGGCCATAAGAAATAGGGGTTACCCTAGATTCCCTCTTCTCGAACCAAATGGAGAGAGGAGTTTTTCCACATTAAGCCAGTCGATGGTGGCTTTCCCTTTCCTACTAGATGGGCCGTCGTAGATGTAAGGTAGTTCAATAAACTTAGGTCGACCGAAGTGGACTTGGCCGCTGAAGCTACGAGAATTCGTGACTAAGGGCTCCTTTGCGAGGCTGCTCATGACCTTCTCATTGCCCCCATCATGAAGACGATTGGTATTGGAGTAGAGGGTAGGTCGAGCTATTTGGTTTGGGTTGTTTACATCTTTTGCTTTTCACGCCTAAGTTTTTGCGTTTACCTGTTGCAGAAATGTTGAATGTTAACAACAAGGCCTTGATGAAGTTTGCCCAAGCCCCTGCGGAGACGGCCAAGAAGGGGCGGATTAAAGCTGGGATATAGTATAAAGATAATCCTAAGCGAGCGCGAGATGAAGGCCCATCCCGTCCCCAATCTAAAGGCAAGGAAAATGTTACGAAAGAAGACACTCTAAGACCACCCTGCTTATGTAAGTTGCTACCTCGCGGCCAAGGCTCTTCCAGTAGACCTACCACAGCTCGCAGCTCTCCTAATACTCCTACCCCTGGTCGGGGATCCTCAAGCCAATCAGCTCAAGCTACGAGGGCTCAGGTTGTGGAGAAATTTAAGAAGGGGTTGGTAAGCGACCTTGTTACCAAGACTGAAAAAGATCGTAATCTAAATAGTAGAATTGAGGCGTTCCTCCACGATATGGCTAAGGTTTGTTTCTTATCTTGTTGGCTTGTTAACTTGATATTCCTTCACTTTATGATGACCTTCTTTTTGTAGGCTGCTAGCGTTGTTTTGGGAGTTATGCATAATGCTTTGACACACGCATCCATAGCGTCACAACAGCAGCATAGCATTCAATATCATTGCAAAAAGGTGGAAAAAGCAGACAAGGCGAAGCTGTTGGAGCAATTTCAAGCCCTTGAGGTGAAGCATAAGAGAAGTTTGGATGACATTGAGGATTTTCACATACAAAACGAGATGCTAAATGAAGAGAAGGCAAGTGAGACTGCCAAGGCCATTGAACAATATAAGCACAGCGATGCTTTCGACCTTCTGAAGGGCGAGTATGCTTACGTGTATAGTCGGTGTGTGATGGAGTGCAGGGCATGGTGACCTTAACATCGAGCCCCTCTCTACTTTCCCACAATTTGTTTAGTAACAAGGTAACAAGAAGCGGGCTAAAGCCACAAAAGGGGGACAAGATTCATCGATTAGGTGGCAGCAAGGTTTGTGACTCTTTGATCTATCGGTTGACTCTGTCTTTTTAACATCCTTGATTTGTTTC
>CAVNYN010203031.1:0-16931 GCA_963692815.1 Nyctanthes arbor-tristis | reverse complement strand
CCCCCCCCCCCCCCCCCCCCCCCCCCCCCCCCCCCCCCCCCCCCCCCCCCCCCCCCCCCCCCCCCCCCCCCCCCCCCCCCCCCCCCCCCCCATGAGCCGGACAAAAGAAAAATTGGAATGTGGTTTTCAAAAGGGGAAAAAATCTAATCAAAACTCTCTTGCAGCTAATCCAGAGAATATTACTATATAATTGATTTTTTTTTAATCTGCATTAGGAAATAATAATTAATTTCCAGATACTGTTGAAATTTGCTTGGGAAATGTATCAATTCATATCAGAATTAATGATATTCCTAACTAAATAAACAAAAGCAAAATCCCCATAATCATGCATGCAGAAACACTTGATTTTTTTATTTTTAATTATTTATTTCCCGGGAAATGGATTATTAACTAACAACTGTCATTGCAAGACAGAAGCCACACTAATTGATTGATCATTAACATCACAAACACTAATTAAATGGGCTTTCGTGTCATTGAAATATTGCTATTAATTATAAATAAAAAATTATTTTGATTACACCAACAAATACGTCTCAAACAATCGGCGAGGTTTCTTAAAACGTGTATATACGAGGTAGGAGTTAGTTCGATCGACTTTGATGGTACTGGAAGTAGTCGTGATAGGACTGTTCACTTTAATTACAGCATCTAATGTTGAGCCTAGCCCTATATACTCTCATATATGACTCGAGTGTCATAATTTGCGTGAATCGTATTAGCAAATGAGCGATAATGGCCGAAGCAACTCACAAACTATTTTGATGTAGTGTAATTTTAGCGCTATACATATGGCACTTTATGACACTATACAGTCATGTGCCGTACATCGAAACATGTCACATCAGGACACAATCATATAGCGTGCACCGATGCACGTCACATGATTGTATTGTGCTATAATGTGTCATATTATAGTGTAGCGTAGATATTTGGTTTTATTGTAAGCCCACATGATGATAAGACTATTTACTTAAATGATAGTAATATTTACGTGAGTTGATACATAATTTGAGTGAACATTTCTGCGAGTGTATAGTGGAAGCATGTAACAAACTATTTTGATGAAGTGTAGAACGGACACATGTTTCAACTGAGAGCCAAGCGAGATTTTATGAGTCAGCAAATTTGAGTGCTTATGACTCAGCTCGGACTATGACTCGGGCAGTTTCTTGGCTTTTTCTCAACATATATACATACAGCCCCTACCGGGTATGTGGACGTAAATGCCATGCACATACATGTCATCGTAATGCATGCATGATGCCAGGGCGTGGGTTATGTTCGGGTCGGATCCCAATAAATTGGGTCAAAGATTTGGGGAATTTGTGGAATAATCAAAGAGGAAAATTTGTTGTTGAATCGTTGGACACTTTAATGGGTCCCGTTCCACGTCATTTCAGAGTTGGATTTTGAATTTGGAACCTACCTACTAGGAAAATTGTTGCATAACTTAGAAAAAAATCAACCAACATCGATCTAACCCGACCCGACAAACTGGTATAGATTTGGTTCAAATCGGTTTTGGTTATTTTCCAAACTTCCTAAGATTGATCGATTTGGTCACCCAAAAACTTGAACGGAATATACTAGCACCAACAGCCAGAAACGGGCAAGTAATGGGTTAGTATTAAATTTAGACCGTATGAAGAACATGCAATTCTATGTCAGAACATATCATTTCGGTAACCCGTCCTCTCTTCTATCAATAAGTTGAGAGGTTATTGTACCAATCGACTGATGTGGACTGATAGGAGAAAGACATGTGACAATACGAGATGGGGCACACGGATGGCAAAATAACTTACAAACTTGTTAAAATATCATTTTCAATCTATTCAATTGATTAAAGTCGAATAGTACAGTCAAAACAAAACAAATTATACGTTACATCTTCAATCTGCTACTATTTTTGTAGAATTCAAAGAGCAATATGCTACCAGTCAAGGACCAAGAATGCCATATTCGCAGCACACTATGGCTGCTACTTATGAATGGCAGACATAGATTAACATTTTAGTCCAAAAACATGGGTTGAACACAGTCTCTTTGGTATATAAAATGGATTCCCAAAATTTGGTTCGATTTTGTCAAAGATTTTGAATGTAGACTTGATTAAAACATGGGAAAACACGAGGGGTTGTGGGTCAGCATTCATAACCTCCTTTTGACCCTCTCCAATTTGGATAAGCTCAATGGGTTTGTCACATTTCTTGGTTGTAGGGGTCAATCTTCTGCGCAACTCAAAATAAACAGATGTCGTTTTCATCATTCCAAAAGGATAATTTTGACATTTCAACACTTTTAGATGTTGATGAAAAATGCCCACTGTTTTTAACACAAACATGTGTTTCCAATGGTCAAATGTTATATGAATTCTTTTATTATCTACTATATATATAAGGTTGACATTTTAACTTCTTTCTCACCAAACCTATGCCATATCCGAACCATAATTTCTATTTACCTACTTACCCCTCCCCTCAGCCTAAATGCAAACACCATTGAGGGATAAAATGGGATTTTAGTCTTAAAGAGAGAGGGGAAAAAAAGGGAAAATAGTGGCAACATTTTGGCTACAAATGCCAAAAAATAGAAAGGGTTGGAGTATGAGGATAAATTTTGAAAATTTGAATGCATTGAGGGATACAAATGGGATTTCAACCTTAGGAAAAAAAATGAATGAAAGTTTTATTAGGAATAAAGTAGATATTTTTTGAGAAGGTTATGTTGAAAAGGGCAGTTTTGAAAAATTTCCCCGATAAATAATAGGCATAGCAAAGGTAAGGGGCCACAAAAACGAAGAAACAAAGAACCTAAGCAACAAAGAGATCACAAGAATATTTCAATATCTACAAGCAACATATAAATAGAGCATCTCTAATCTGTATTACACAGAATTCATGTTGTTAAAGCCACAAGTGTCAATACTTGGCCTGATAAACACACTCCACTCTTATAGCTGGCCTCAGATACCAGCAAGCTATGGAAGGTTTTAGAAGCCATATACATCCTCATGGTCGTCCACTTGGTGAGGCTCATTTGTTGAAGGTAGAGGGAAGGAGCACCCAAAGAAAGAAACTTGATATCAACCCGTTCCATTAGCATAATGTAAATTTGTTAATGCTAATAATCAAATATTTCTTAACACCAATGCACATTAATGCTTCATGGGAATAGGGATATCAAAGCCAAAAACATTAGAGTCTAAAGAGCAAATATGGCAGCGCCTTTGTTGCCTTGATGTAGTCTTGTTTTGGCCTTTGCTACACAGATCCTCTATATAAGAAAAGAGGTGACTTGGGAAAATATAATCCAGAGGAACAAAGTTCAGTTTACCTCCGAGCAATTATTTGCACCAACTGGTTCTCTTAAGCAAGCTGATATTGCCATGACAGCAGCTTCAATAGATGAATCTTCTCCCTGTTTAGTAGACGGAGAATACTAAATTAATCACCAGAATTCCACATAAGTCGAAAATTTTGAGCTTAATACAAGAGAAGTAAAGATGCTGAAGAAATTGACCTTTTCTTTCCAATAAAAGATGTTCCCATATTTCCCTGCCAATCGGCTCCAGAAGCTACGTGGTATGTCTAAATCCACACTAGCTCCAACGTTGAAATTTAGTATGTTTCCTGTCAAAGAAAAGCAAAATATATTAGTCAATATTGTATTATGCATGGAGGATATCCACTTCTCTGGACATTTACCAAAGGTGGGATCCGCAACAAATACAATTGTTTGATCATCCACTTTCCAGAAATCTTTCATTGCTAACCCTGCAAAAGATTAATCGGATAAGTTGTTATGACTAATTCTTAATCTCTAATTCTGATATCAATATTAGACAAAGTGAAACAGAAACACATAAAAGCCAAAGCAAATATTTATCATGGGTGACACTTAATGTGAGGACTATACCACTCCCCATTGAAACCTTTACACTAGAATTGGGAAGTTCACGAAGAAGTTTTCATTCCTCAGTTTGTGTCTCAATAGAGAGAAGTCCCACTCAAATTCCTCCATTTACCTGAAGAACTTAGGTTGATCTGGGCTCAAGAAGGGTCCAGAACAAACTACTCTTACATGAAGCTGCTTATATATCTCTTGTTCCTACCTGGTGTATCAGGGTAGTTCTGAGCCAAAACTCTCAATTTAAATCCGGTATCCTTTTCAAGGGCTGCAATCTCCTGCACGAGTCTTTTCTCCTGCATAACACTCTCAATGTTACGGCTCACATGGCGAGAACTTAAATTGTCCATGAAGTTCCGGATGTTGGACAGACTGTGATGTCAGAAAAATATGGATAACTGACACACCAAAATTTCTTCATAGAAAAGGCTTGTGCATATCATTTTCATGAGCCACACATGCAAATGTAATCGTTCTAGAAATAAGATAGAGACTGGGAAGGAGCCATTTCTTCATTCAGTTACGTGATGCTCTAAGGATTGTATTTAGCAATCTTGTCTATATGTATGCTAAGAATTTACCGTTGCATCCACACAGTCACGCTCCAGGAACTAATTATAGCAAGACTTACATGATAAGACCTTTGCAGTAATTTACATTGCCTGTTCACCTAGAGTCTATGATGGTCTATAAATGAATAGTACGTGGCAGTTCACTTAATGCGTGGAAACATGGGAGTCGCACATGATCAGATCAATTTGCATTGTCATGGTCAAAATGCAATTCATTTGGCAAAGAACCAAGTCTTCTGTTCACGACAAAGCATACTATCGTTTATCACTTTGTGCACGAAACTATTGAAGCAAGGAAGATGTTGCTTCAGAAGATGGGAGTTCTCAGAATCATGCATATATGATTTACAATGTGTTAACAACAGTAAAAATAAAACATTACTTGGACTTGATCAACATCCTACAGGTTTGAATGCTTCCTAAGGATGCCTGTGGGCACATCTGAAGATACCAAGAATAATCTCATTTATTAGAGAATATTGAAGATCAATGAAGTTACTGTGCGATCTGCTAACTCGTCCAAGTGTTAAAAGATTGGTTTATTGGGTCTTATTGAATAAAGTTGAACCTGTATTGGCAACTGTGCAAACAGCTCCTCATCCATTGTATTAGACACACTTAAACAAACGGGTTCATTTCATTTATTAGTTTATGTTTGCTTAGTAAGATCTAGCCTCCAAGATCTTCTAGTAGTGAGTAATTTTAGAGCTGCCCTGAAGTTTATAATCTTCCTCTTCTGAAGTTAGGGAAGTGTTGTTGATTTTGCTGGAGACCTAGATAAATCTCACTGAACCTCATAGATAATATTCCTGTCCTTTTCTTTTTCTTGCTTATAATTATGCTTTCTGCTTTATTTTTGATACTGTTACCAATAAGCTCTCCTCCTAGCATACCTTTTACACCGTCCAACACAAACTTCTCCAGATAGAGTTATATATTCACATTCCAAATAAACATATAGGAAAAATTTTGTGCATCAGTAGTTGTCCCTGGTATATCAAATCACGTCTGAGCCAAAACTCTCAATTTATATCCAGTATCCTTTTTAAGGGCAGCAATCTCTTGTTCAAGTTTGATCACCAACAGATCACTCAGAAGTCAGAACTAGCTAGAAAATTATTTAACATCTTGGGATTTGACCGATTAACATATGTAATTAGAGAAGCTCCTAGACATGTTCCAACTACACAGTGAAAGCATTTTATCACTTTTGTGAGCAAATGAAGGATTTAATCTTGTCTTCATAAAGCTATGTGAGTTGCAGATTATGGCCTACTCTTGAATCAGCTGGTATGTCCAGACTAAGCTAGATGTTATCTAAACAATCCTTGGTGTAAGAGAGAAGCCTATTCTGACTATGTTGGAGGATATTCCAATATACCTGATGAAAAGTATTGTGGCTCGGAGAGAAGCTTGTGAAAAAGGGAGTGCAGAAGTTGGCCCTTGAATTCCAAAGATCTTGGAAAAGAATAAACTACAAGCAAGCTTAGAGTGGGCTGATTATTCAGGAAACCTCAAGTTTCAAGTGTGACATAATGCAGGGAATATACTCCATGCAGCTGACGTTAGAGCAAGAACATGTTCATGTTGTTCATAGCAGTTAACTGCGACCCCTTGTTGCCATGCCATTGCTTCACTTGTCTTGAGGGGATGAATGTAATAAAGTTTGTGTTGTTTGCAAGGAAAAATCAGTCTTTCATTCCATGACAAAAAGCATAAATACAAGGCACAATAATCAACTATGAACTATGTACACTTAAGTCCCCTAGTAATAATAGACTATCAATTTTGGTACTTATAATTTTATATTCAACTCTCCCCCTCAAGTTGGTGCATAGACATCACACATGCCCAACTTAGATGGTGATGCATGAAATGAACTGCTGGCCGCTACATGAGTCATCATATCAGTAAGTTGATCTGTACTCTTAATATATGGAATTTCAATGTTGCTCGAATCAAGGTTATCCTTGATGTAATTCCTATCAATCAAAACATGCTTCATCCGGTCATATTTTACTAGATTATTTGCTATTTCAATAGCAGCTTTGTTATCACAAAATAGCATCATAGGTTTTTTAGGGCCAAATCCAAGCTCACTAAGAAGAATCTTCAGCCGTGTAAGCTCCGTAATTGCATTGTGTAACACACAGTATTCAGCCTCAACTCTAGATAATGACACCACATTTTGCTTCTTATTTTTCCCGGCCACCAAATTTCCACCAACAAATGACACATATTCAAATGTGGATTTCCTATCTGATCTTGCTACGGTAAAGTCAGAATCTGTGTATCTCACAACATCAAGGTTTTTGTGTTTAGAAAACAAAAAACCTTTATTAAGAGAAGATTTCAAGTAAGTCAAGATGCGATTTATTGCATGCATGTGTCCATCACTAGGATTATGCATAAACTGGCTCACAACACTTACGGCATATGACAAGTCAGAACAGGTATGAGTCAGGCAAATCAACTTCCCAACAAGCCTTTCGTATCTCGCTTTGTTCGTAGGCACCTGATCGGGGTAAATGGATAAGCCATGGTTCACTTCAATAGGAGTATCTACGGGCTCACATGCTGAATGACCAATTTCAGTTAAGAGATCCAATACATACTTTCGTTGGGAAAGAAAAATACCTTGTTTAGATCAACATACCTCAATGCCCGAGAAATATTTTAGAGCACCCAAGTCCTTCATCTTGAACTCCTCAGTTAAAAAAGACTGAAGTTTTTCAATCTCACCTCGATTGCTCTCTGTGACAATCGTATCATCAACATACACAACAAGTAGCATAATATTTTCACCATTTCTCCTATAGAACACTGTATGATCTGCCAAAACTTGTTTGTAACCATATTTTTTCATTAAACAACTCAACCTATTATTAGGCCATACAGGGCCTTTTTCAATTTGCGCACCCTACCATCCGCAAATGAAAAACTTGGAGGTGGATCCATATACACTTTATGTTAAGTCACCATGTAGAAAGGCATTTTTTACATCAAACTGTCTCAACGGCCAATCAAAGTTAGCTGCTAGTGACAAGATGACTCTAATAGTATTCATGTTGGCCACGGGAGCAAATGCCTCTTGATAGTCAATCTCGTATGCGTGTTTAGCCTTTTACAACTAATCCCACTTTATATCATTCCATCATTCCATTTGATTTATACTTCACTGAGAACACACATTTACACCCCTACCGTCTTCTTCTCTTTAGGTAACTCAACCATCTCTAAAGTAGAGGTTTTTTTAGAGGCATTCATTTCTTCCACTGTAGCCGACTTCGTCTTGGGGTCATCAAGGGCTTCCTGAAAATCACTCGGAATAGGTATAGAAGACAATTGAAGGGTAAATGCCAGGTGATTTTTTAATAATTGATTATAAGATATGAGATTAGACAGGGGGTAGATAGTATTAGAAGAAGACTTTGAAAATCCCAACCTATCTGGTTCTCTACGATCACGAAGAGGATATCTTCTTTCTTGACCTAGAGTAAGAGAATCAGGAGTATGTGAAGCTGAGTTGGGATCATCAGTGGGAATTAGAGGGACAAAGGGATTGTGAGAGAATCAAGAGTAGAAGAAGAACAAAGTAAAATGATCAGTTCCTCCAGAATCAATTACCCAACATTCAAATTTAACAACATTTATTGCCGATCCAAAACTACCTTCTTGAGGCGATGCTCAAGCTACATGTGACGCACAAGACAAGGATGACTAAGATTGAGAAGAGTTGGCAGTTATTCTACTGTTTTTCCTATTTCTCCTCTTAGATTGCTTAAGTTTGTACCACTCAGAATACCTATTTTTCTTCATACAATTATCAACAATATGTCTAACACCCTGACAAAATGTGCACACGTCAGAGGATTTTGAAGAGGTAGTTGGACGGGACCTAGCTATTTTGATAGCAAGAGCGGATGTCTCAGAATTAGTTTCAACTCCCATGGTAAGTTGTCTATGCTCCCCACTGCGTACCATTGAAAAAGCTTCCTCAAGACTTGGCAATGGTGGAGTACCCAAAACTCGACTCCTCACTTGGTCCAGATTATGATCAAGGAAAACAAGAAAGATATAGACCTTGTCTTCAGCCATACACTTGTTTAACTTTTCTACATCTTTAGCATTCTCCATATCATTCGGTCTTCCATGATCAAGCTCCATGAAGATCAAATTCATCTCAGTATAATACTCAACAAGTGGCCGCCCACCTTAACATAACTGAAATGATTTTCTTATAAGTTCAGAGACTTGAGATGAGTCCGATACGTCGGGATAACTTCTTTTGACAACATCCCATACATCCTTTGCTGTTCCACAATGCACAAAGTGTGCCATCAGGTTATCCGACATAGAACTAATAAGCCAGGACTTGAGAATTGCATTCTATGCTTCCCAGTTATTGTAGCTTGGATCATCCTCAGCCGGGGCAGTTTTTTGACCAGTAATATACCCCTTCTTCTCTCTTCCAACTATATACATTTCTAACATTTGAGACTACACTGTAATTACAACCATCCAATTTAATCCGAATTAGAGAGGATTCATGGACAGGAACCAATGAAACATCCTTGTTATCAGTCATTTTTTCTCGCTTCAAGTTCAGCCAAACATAAAAGATCCCACACCAAGGAGAAAACAAGAATCCCACACCAAAGAAGAGATAAAAAAGACAAACCCTTCAAGAAATCAACCACTGGAGCACAGAAGCAGAAAGAAAAAAACTTTCTGTCATCGTACCAGACGAAGAACACTCACCGGAGTCCACTGGTCAGGGATTCTCAAATTCTGATGAGACTAGGTGAGACACGTACAGAAACAAGAGGAAAGAAGGTGGCTGTAGCAATGGACAACTGAGGATTCAAAGCTGCTGGTTCAAAATCACTTTGCAATCGGCATCGGATGACCACCACGAGGTCGCCAGCAGTGGCGGAATAGCAGCACGAGGTCACCGGAAGGTGGATCTACCAGAGAAGTCACCGGAATTGTATGGGTAAGGGAACGTGAGCAGCAATTTGGGTTCGGGTTCCTTTGGCTTTGATACCATGTTGTTTATAAGAAAAAAATTCAGTCTTTCATTCCATGACAAAAAGACAATAATCAAGTATGAACTATGTACACTTAAGTCCCTAGTAATAACAGACTATCAATTTTGGTATATATAATTTTATAGTCAACCGTTTGTTGACGATATATACAAGAAAGAGGCCTATCTTCATAGTTATTCGCTCACCATTTCTCCTATTACTGGTCCAGATTCATGGCCTAATCATGGTTACAATCCATTGAGCCCTCCTTTCCACACCAAAAAATCAAGAACACCAAAAAAGAATAGGCAAAAGGAACCTACTGAAGAAGCATCATCAAGTCAAGTGAAGAAAGCTAGAAAATACAAATTCATCAAGGACCACTAGCAGTCCAAGTAGAGCAGAACTGATTGAGATGCAAGAACTGTGGTAAAACAGGGCATAATATAAGATCTTTTCAGAAAGCACCACCACTACCGCCACTAGATAATGTTGTCTGATCTTTCCATTTTATGATTGCTTTTGGATGTTTTAAGAAAACTGTTATCTGATCCTACCATTTTATGATTGCTTTTGAATGTTTTATGAAAACTACTTTTTTTTCCCCTTTTTCTGGGGAATGTGGTGGAGTCCCCCATTGTTGTACATCTAAATATGATAAGTCTTATTTTGTTTATTGTGTATCCTGCAGCACCCTTTTTCTGGATGCGAGTATCTACTTTTGTTGGAGTTGAAGTATAGTTTGGTAGTGTTGGCGCCTTCTTGTATTTATTGTGTTATTGAATATGAAGTGTTTTTCAAGTACCTACTCGTCTTCTTCTTCTTTGGATGAATTCCCCTTAGAATTTCTCTTCATTTATTATTGTTGTTGTTCTTTTTTTTTGTTGTTGTTACTCAAAGACTTAGAAGCAGCCCCACAAAGTTCCAACATGTAATTCTCTCTGTTTTGTAGGATGGATGAAAAGATCCTATAGCGTTGTTTGTTCATTCTATCCCTTTTTTCACCCTTGTTCTTCAATTACATATGATTTTTCACCACCTTCTTCAATTGTTTCTAGTTGCACTTCAAAACCAATCTCTCTCCTATATCACTCCTCCTTGCGGTCAGATTCACAGCTAAAATGGTTATACTAATTTTGTCAAATTATATGAGAATCAGACACATGCTAAGAAACACATCAAGTTTAGCCACTCAGAATAACTATTGCCTTCAGAATTTTTAGTGTTGTAAGAATAGGAAACACATAATTATTAAGGGTTCTTGAGTTTGTCAACCATTGCAATGATATTTATCGTTTTCTAGAGAAATAATTTTTATTGGTAAAAAACGAGTGCTTTGATACTAGACAAGATGAGTAGAGTAAAAGTTTGCACAAGCAAACATGTCCAATAGTAAAAAATTAACAAATAGAAAGCAAAATAGCACACCTGCCCATCTGAGAGGAACCCAGCAACATCAATGACAGTAGTGAACTCTTCAGGAAGCAATTCTGGCTTGTTAACACCAACCTTCCCCTCAGCAAATCCAACTCCTACAAAGTTTAGTTCATTCTCTTTATCATATGTGGCCTAACTGTAAAAAGAAAAATGCTTATAACATAATATTGTATCCAGAAACAAGAAACAAAAACGCTGAGGAGCCAGTCGGATAACATGGCCCAATTAAAAAACAATTGCCCCCACCACTGGATACTCAAGTACCGAACTCCGCACTCTAGCCAAAAGAGGAACTGACTACTGGATGAGGGATACAGGGGCCCAAATTATTGTTTAATTGGAACTCTTGCACACGCTTGTCTTATTTTCATTTGCCAGGACTAACAAGTACTCGTGAAGTACACAAAATCTCCTCTCTACCACATGTCTGATGTCCCCTCATATTCCGCCACAAAATGTGGTTGGTTCCATAAAAAAAAGTGTCACAACCAGCCAGGTGGACGAGAAGAATTAGGGAAAAAGTTTTTGGGAAGAAGGAAAAAGAGAGGCAGGGGGCGGAGGGATTAGTGGAATTTTGAAAAAGAGGGCTTTGAATCAGATGAAACTGTTTTAAGGGGAATTAGAGCCATTACGTTGTTGTTATTTTGTCTTACGTCTTCTCAATTGTGACTTTGAGAGAATAGAACAAGTAGCAAGTACGTACACAGAGTAGGGTTATGGAAATTGAGTTGTTGCTTGTAATCTCTGATTCTCGCCGTCTTTCTTCTCGTCCCGTTCTGTCTCTTTTCTCCTCTCCTTTCTGTTATCTTTCTCATCACCTTTCTGCTATTTTGTCTCATCTCAGATTCTCCGTATTTCATTTGTAATTCACTATTTTCAATATAATTTCCATTTGGTTAGTAAAATATAAGCTGATTCTCTGGTTAAATGTAATGTTTTGATCTGAATTGTGGATTCTATTGTGTGAGATTTGTCCAACTGTGACAAAAACCAAATGTTGGTTCTATAGCAGGACTCTTTACTAATGAAAATTTACATAAGTGTGGAGACTCGATTCCGCAGCTTAAAATTCCCATGATGCGTGATTCTATTTCTACATGTGAAACACATGACACGGAAATCCATCATTTCAACATAACGCATACAAAAACTTCACCCAGTTCCCTTAAATTACAGTAATCTCTTCGGTGCTTCCTATCCATAACAATATCGATGCTATTGTTAATTTCAAAGGTTATAGAGAGAAGGCACTGACCTGTGAAGGATAGAGCGAGCGCAAGCGAGCCAGATAGCAAGAAATTCAAAGATTTGGATTGAAGATTGATAACCCATTGGGATACTTGTGATGAATTTCGGGTTCGTGTAATTTTATGGGAAAAATATGATGCTTTAGTGGGGCTCGTAGAGACACGGAGAGGAGGGTGTCGAGTTGTGAGAGACGAAGGCAGCCGCAGAAGAAATGCCATTTGATCACTCTAAAGGAAAGATGTTTTTGGAGTTTAATGGACAGGAAAACAGATAACTTGAGCTTGGCTGGGAGGTGATGTTCGACTATCATCATAATCCGCCAAATTTTTTATTTTTGAGTTTCTCGACATATACTAATTTTATTATTTTATTTTTTTAAAAAAATTATGCTCTCTCTCTATATATATATATATATATATGTGTACACACTAGTTGACAATCGTACTTCGCACCTGATATAATTTTGAGCCTGATTTTGCTAAAATAGCACCCTTTTATTAGTGCGTTTATTTATTACATTAATGTGAAGAAAAATATTGCCAATTTTTAATAAGATTTAAAAATTATAAAATATACTTCAATTTATGTCATTAGGGCATCTCCAACCGTGCTCCAAAATGGAGTAAATCACCACGCTCCTAGCACAAAATCTGAGCCAGCGTGTGGGGTCGTGGTGATAGGAAACAACAGTGGTTAATCCCTGTAGCAGAACTCTCTCCTACATCGAAAGTTCCTCGCAAGCCTGGCCATGTTAAATGGGCTGAGTCAACCCTTCCTTTAAGAAGTACCTTTTGGGGCGAAGTTAAGGCTCAGCAGCAGTTTGTTATTTCCTAAAACTCCATTTTGGAGCACGGATTTTCCTTAAAAGCGCACGGTATTTTCGACTTCTACAATGGTGCGCTATATTTGGCGTACCACTGTAGATATACAGGTCGGAAATGGCATTTTCCTTTAATTACTGAAATGCCATTTCCCTTTTTTATAAGTTTTTGCTTATTATATTTTGCTATTTCCTTTCATCTTTTTTCTTTCTTTTTTTTTTCCATTTTCATGTCAATTAGTGTTTTGTGTTGGTTTCATCGTTTTAATTTAGTATCATTTTGAAATAATTATTATTTATTTAGTTTAAATTATTTTGCCTAATCCAGTTATTGTCAACATATTATTATTTATAAAACGAAAGAAATTAATTTACGAAATCATAAACACAAAGAAGATATATTAAATAAAGCATTACTAGTACAATAGAAGTAACCTATAACATTGTAGCACACAATAATATCAAAAAATAAACAACACACAAATTACGCACTGGATAAACAACATACAAACTACACATTGAAAAATAAACAACACACAAACTACATATTGTGTAATTTTTATTTTTGAGTTCATCTTGTGATTTAGTGTCTAAATGAATGTATTACTTATATTCAAGTTGTATAAAATATTTCTTTAATTGTGTTTAGTTATTAATATCATGTGTAATTATTTATTTTTTATAATATGATACTAGTTGGATTTTAAAGAAAAATAGAAAAAAATGATTATATAGAATATATATAGAGTATGTGGGTTGGAGAGGTTTTTTAAAATAAAGGTTACTGTATTGTATTTTAGAGTATTGATGCTGTAAAATAGAGTACAGTGATTAGAGATGGCCTTGAATTATATAAGTCTATGTTATATTTTGGTTGACCAAATAACAGACTAAACAACTTTTGGTCGACTCACTTTTAATATTATCAAGAGGAAATAGCACGTCTTAAGTTTTTAAATTCCTTGAATAATTTGTTAAATTTTGGAAACCTATTTATTTATAATTTTCTAATAATGGGAGTTGAACTTTCTTTTATATCCAATACATATCAGTTATATTCACCTGCCATACGTCTGGTAGCGTACCTGCTAGACGTCTTATGTGGTATTTTATGATTTTCGACAACTCTAGTTAAATGTCCTATGTGGCGTGTTGTGATTGGACAATCACAACACGCTACATAAGACATCCGGTAGGCCTTGTGTTTAATTAAAATTGCAATACATATATGGTAAAATGTACCATCATAGTATAATTAGCTTATTATTATTAAATTAAATCATTAAAATATTATTTTACTTTTTTTTATTCTTGTTTGTTTTCATTTAAAGAGTAATAAGGGCAAAAATGTTATAATTAATCATACGAATTTATGAAAAATTGCGGACTTATGATATTGAAAAGAGTTGGAGGTCCAACTAATAGAATGTGTAAAGTTTGGGCACCATATGCGTGATTATTAACCCTTATAGGCCTACGTATACTCGTTTTCTCCTCCTCCTTCCCTGCATCCTTGCCGTGGGAAGTCGGAACCGCGGTATACCAGTCTTAGTTCCATCGCTAATCATCAATTAAAGCTGAATTTTATTTGCGTACATCCATCCTTACCAACAAGTAGTTAAGTTCTCTACTTCTATGTATGCCTCTTTTTTCACTTTTTTTTTCTTTAATTTTTTGTTTGCAGTAAGGGTACAAAGAAAGATTCAGCATGGCGATTTCGGAGCGGAAAAAGGCAGAGAATAGGCTGGCGGTTCAAGAAGCCGTTAATGGTAATTATGTGGTTGCTCCCCACCCAGATAAACTGGAAAAGCTTTACCTTTCCCGAGGCAACATCTTGATCAAGGTGCGACTCTGTTTTTTCTTTTATAATTTTAGTAATTGAATTCAATAAGTGGGCTTTTCCTTTCTTACTGTATATAATTTTGGATGATTTTGACTGTTGGATTTGATTGGGAATTTGAGGGTGTTCTGGAATTTAGGGTTTTGGATGGACAGTGTTTTTGGAACTTATGATCTAAGGTATTATAGAGTTTACTGAAGCTGGTCTCTGATGTATAATTGGTTTGTACCCTGGCTGATTATGTGCTAAAGATTAATGTTTTAAGTCACACGGGGATTCCTTTGTCTAACGTGTGAGATTGCAATTTTTTATCTGTTTTCCTGCCTTTCTATGGATACTCTACTGGTTAGATCTGAACCAGTAGCAGTAATTTAGAATAATGAAGCTTTCTGTTCATAATTAAAAATTAATGTTGTCAGAATGTGCGGGTAAGTCATGAAATAATGATTTCCATAGGCGCCATTAATCGCTCAGCTAGGTTGCCATTCAGTTGGAGATTTAAGCAGTACTGTGTTAGATAAAGAGTCAGATATGTTACCATAACAATGCATCAATTCTCTGAAACTCTTGAATTATGTAAAATAATTTGAATTTGAATTCTTCAAAAAGGTGCCAAGCCTTTGTGTCTGAGGATAGAATCGTAAGTCTGTCTTGGTTCTGTGTATATGCACTAAGAGCATATGGTGTGATGGGAAGAAATCCACATTTGGGTTTTCCCCAAAATGTATGAAAGGGTAAAAAACTGTTCTTTTTTTTGAGTGCAGGAGGGCTAAATTTGGCCGCTCTTTTAACTTCTCACCCCTTCTTTTCCCCTTTCCCGTTTTCCCCCTTCACTTTCACCCTTACACTAGAAATGCTCTAAAGTGTATAGTTTAATGTTTTACACCTTAGGTTGCAATTGGAGACTTAGATTCTGATATGTTGAAACCCGCGTAATACAAGTTTTACAATTATTTGTTTATTTATCTTGTTTCTGTCTTTCGGCTTGTAGAATCTGTACATGGGTGATGGAAGTAAAGCGGAGACTAAGGTATGGAAAGAGAGTCCAATTACTCGAGCTGATGAGGATAGTTTTGGCCGAGCAATATCCAGGATTGCAGTGGGGCAGATATGTGAGAATGTTGGGTTTGAGAGCTTTAATGAGTCAGCACTTGATTTGCTTGCTGATCTGGCAATCCGTTACCTCCTTGACCTAGGGAAAACTACAAAATTTTATTCAAATTTAGCTGGTAGGACGGAATGCAATGTGTTCGACATAATTCAAGGGTTAGAGGATTTGGGCATGCCATCAGGGGTTTTAGGTGCTTCAGAGGTTGGTATTAATTGTGCAGTTAGTTCAGATGTTGTGAAAGAGATTCGAGAGTACGTGGATTTATCTGAGGAGATACCCTTTGCACAGCCAGTTCCACATTTTCCAGTGGTCAAAGAAGGGAAAATGATACCAAGTTTCCAACAAATGGGGGAAACACCAGGGGTTAAGCATATTCCAGAGTGGTTGCCTGCTTTTCCTGATCCTCACACTTATATACACTCAGCCATGTGGAATGAAAGGGTCTCTGATCCGCGCACAGACAAGATTGAGCTAGCGAGGCAGCATAGAAAGGCTGAGAGGGCTTTATTGAACTTGCAGCAGAGGCTTCTGTGTAATGGGCTGTCCGGTGCTTCAACACTTGCTGAAATAGATGATGATGATGATGATGATGATGATGATGGTGATGAATTGGGTGTTAATGACATTGAGAACCAAAATTTGGCTAATTCTCTAGAAGCTGGAGAGCAAAAGAAATCCCATGTTATTCTGCCTACTAAGGTCTCCAGTGAGGCACGCAGGGAAAATAATGTTTCTTTTCCGGAGACATTTTCCTCCGCAATTGAGGCAATGAAGAATCGACTTTCTGATTCTGGAAATAATGGGGAAAGGAAGATTGTGGCTGAGAAGCCTGTTGTTCTGCCTTTTAAGCTCTCTAGTAAGGCACATATGGAAAAGCATGTTTCTTTTTTGGAGACATTTGCTCCAGCAATTGAGGCAATGAAGGATGGGCTTTCTGATTCTGGAAATGATGGAGAGA
>CAVNYN010203020.1:0-12124 GCA_963692815.1 Nyctanthes arbor-tristis | reverse complement strand
TGAATCTGAGGTTGTTTTACTTGCAGTAATAATTAACAAACTCCTACTGTTTGAAAGATACCAAGAAGTATCTTTTGATGTTTCATTTGTTGGAATCACAAGAGCACAAGCAGAACCAATATTGATATTAACAGCAATGGGATTGGAGATCTGTGAGGTGTGGTTGAATCAAAATCCGATGAGCCAAGTAAATCAGGTACCATGGGGTCGGAAAATGGCAATGGTCGAGGGGGGAACAAACCGATGGTGGAGATAGGATTGATCATACCTACATATCGAAGCACGTTTATATAACTATGTTCATTGCTGGTGGTGGTGCCAACTGTGGACTGGTGGTGGTTTCCTGGTGGTGGTGCCAACTGCCCGGTGTCACGATAAAACAGGAGGACTAGAATTTCCTCCCACAATATGAAGTGGAGTCAATACAATATATTATCTTAAATCTGTAAAACTATTTTGAAAATATTGTTAGTTATTTACAAACTACTTGTCAAACAATTGATTAATAGTAAACGTCTCCAAATGTCAGTTACTTGAAAATTAATTTCTTCCCAACTGAAACAGCTAATACATTGGTCAAACAATGGATCATAAACAAAACTCCACACTTCGTATTATAATTTATTATACAACGTCATTTATTTAAGTGTATTGTGAATAATATATATTACGACAAATTTGTATCAATTGATATTTAATACTTATAAGCGATCACCTATATGTAGTGAAGCCACCACTGTAAACGTGATATCGTCATATCACTACTGTATTGATTACAATTTTATCGGATTTTGAGGGATATAGTATTGAATACTACCACTGTCGCACAAAGTTGGTATAATTTCAATTTTCATAAATATTAAGAAAAATACATTTAATAGTGTTGGAAATGTAAATTTAAGTTTGCAAAAAAAAAAAAAAGGAAATGTAGATTTATTATTATTTCCCTAATGTACCATTTCATTTATTAAATATTACAGTTTAAATATACTATTTTATTGATTATAATGCACATAAAATATAGGTGTAAAAGAAAATTAATATTATAACTACTTTTTTAATGGGAGGTGGATAATAATTTGGGATGGATGAAAAAGGAAAATTGGACCATGCTTGTGGGATGGAGGTAGTATAATTTTATGGAGTTCCGAGGAAGAAACTATTGATTATCTTCATTGATCGAGAATTAACTAATCTAATGTAGGAACGTGTATATGAAACAAAAATAGGCACTCTTTGCATTTGAAACCAATTGGAGACTTATTACAAGACTATTTGCCGCTAAATCCAATAGTAATTCAAACTTGGACCAAAATCCAACTACTTAAAATTTAACTATAAATAAATAGTACTTATTTTCATTTGATGAACTAAACATATATTGAAATCAAGTTCTCTCATAATGGATATTTTTCATTGCAATCTTGTGCAAGAAATGACATTCTCATATGGTGAATTCGATGAAGATGATGTTTTATATGATGAACTTAGAAGGCAAGTTTTGCAGTTGACTGCTGATGATGACGATGATGAAGCATTAAATGCGACCGGCAAGTTTTTCAACTCAGTCGACAGTCGGAAAACGGGTTTAATTACTGGCCCTTCCTTTCTTTCACAATCTAGATGTCATTATAACTGGTCAGAGAATTCTGTGGCTCCCCCATGGCTGTTGAACTTGTGGACAACTAATAGAAAAGGCAATGGAACTGGGGTTTTTATACCACAAAATGTCAAGTCTAGTAGAAGAAGAAATTATAGACCAAGTATGATTTTTTTCCCCTCGCCCCTCTTAAATAAATATATTTGTTTGCTATTATTAATTGTTAATAATTTTCTTTATTTAATGGCTGCAGGAAGGAAGAATAATGGAAGAGGAAAAGATGCAGAAGCGGGTCGAGAGTGAGTGATTATTGGATTAATTTGTATTATATTAATATTAATAAAAAAATGTGAGTTCCTTTTTTTTTTTGCTTTATTATTATCTTCAAATGTTAATCTATATCAATTTATCAATAATCTATACTTCATATAGGTGTACGCGCGGTTCCATTAAAAATTTACATATGTTATGCAGAAGAACCCCCCCCCCCTTCCCCCAACAAAAAAAAAGGAGAGATTGTGTGAGAAGAAAAGAAATATATAAGCATGGAGGAATAAATCAACTCGACCAGTCAAGTTGGTCGAAAAAGGATTAAAGATGGTTGAGGAAGCCATTTTTAACAAAGGGTATACTTGACATCAATGAGAGGATTGATAAAAATCATAAGCTTCGCATTTTATATTCAACTGTAATATAAAAGTTGAAACGTGAGTCGCTATTTGATCTATTATACAACAAATTTCTGTTCAATCATCCGTACCAAAAGTGTGCGTAAAATGCAATACAAAGGGGTGTCAAATGGTACCTGCTGCTTGGATTTGATAATCTATACTATGACTCAATACTTCCCTTGCCCTTGCACTTCTATGTTGCAACCGTTGGTGTAGTTTCTCCGATATTTGAGAAAAGAAAGTTGAATCCCACCGGTTTATTAACGACGGGTCTTCTGCATAACATATGTAAATCGATGTTACCGCACTTTCCACAACTACAGTTGCCAAGCCAACCTGAGAATATAACACAGTGACCTTCAATAATGGACTTACAGACAAAGCAATAAGCAAGCATAACTGGAACAAAAGAATGCAAGAGACTAGCTAATACGAAACAAAGTGTCATCCCTTCAATTCTGCACAAGGGAAAACCACAAATTAAACTTTAAGTAACATTATTTTTTGATTTCCATCTTTCATTTTTTCAAAGTAGTCAATGAAACAGGTCTGATTTCCGTCTTTCATTTTTTCTATGTTTCTAGAATTGCTATAGAATTTTGAGTGAATGACCAAGCGAAGACAACTTTGGAGCAAGATAAATTTAGTGATTAACATGGAAATACATTAACAAGTTGAGCGCATAATAGTGTTGTTCAACCTAAAATGTGGATTTAGTACTGCACGTGCAACTTAAGCACCGAAATATTCTAAAAGCCATTCTAATAATAATTTCGTTGGAGAGAGGAATCATCACAAGTATACCAGGATCATTCCCATCAACATAGCTGTAGATCCCACCATCATCACTCTGTCAGAATGTTTAATCCAAGCCCAAACTCCAGCACAAGTTCCAGCGATAAGCCCACCCAAGAGCGTGGCCATCAATAGAACGGCACCTGAACAGTCATAAGCAACAAGTGCTTCAACACCAGTCGACTGGAATAACTCCCATGCATCTTTTGCTGAGTGATTAAAGTTTTTCCCATAAACTGCAATCTAGAAAGAGACAAGGATGGTCACAAGCTGCATATACCAATTTTAACTGCTTCATGCACATATCACAACAAAAAATAGCTCCACATGCAGCAGCATGCAATATTTACGGAGCCGAACTTCAAGAATAGAATTGAATGAATACCTGGACATAAGCATACTTGTTGAACCAACGAACTAAAAACTCTACTAGATGAAAAAGAAAATCAACGCAGCAGAGCAAACACTCATTTTTTCCAATCTTTGACCTCAATCCCCTAATCTGTAAAATGCATTCAGCCCACTTGTCAGTTACAACAGCGGCGACTGGTGCAGTGAGTCATGTGAGTGTGGTGTCATTACTTGCCATTGTGTATAGTTGCTCAAAATACATCAAACAGCCTTGGATTGCCTACCTCCCATCTCAATGTTCGTATAGCAGCTGTAAAGAGTGATCCATAGCATATGCTGCCAAAAGAAGTGGTGAAAGCAAAGCGCAAAGAATTCATCAGAGGTTTAGGAGGCATTGATGTTGCTTCTCGACCTCCGTGGATAAGAACGAGAAACACCATTCCAGACACAATAACATGGACAGCGTTACAGAGAACAGCACCAGTCCAAAACAGACTGATTGACAGAACCTGACATACAAGTAAGAAAATTCTTGGTGTAGCTAGATGAAAGAAATCTTTATTGCAGTCCTGCCAAAAAGAAGATGAAATCAAGAGCAAAAACTTGCCAGCTCACCACAAGAAGCCACCAGCGTCCACTGTCGCCAATACTTAAAGCAACAACACCAGCAGCACCAAAGGACCATAGTGCGAGCCATAAAAGCATCACTAGCATGAATATGCATGCTGCTGCCAAGACCTCAGGGATATTCCACACCATATTCACTGCTCTTTGTAGGACCAGCATTGTGAATGGAAGTCTAATGGAAGAAAAAGAAAAGCATAGGAATTGAAAAGCCTCCATATATATCCAAAGATAATTCACAAGAGAGAGAGAGAGAGAGAGAGAGAGAGAGGAGAGGAGAGAGAGAGAGAGAAAAAAAAAACTTTTAATAGTCAATTTCAGAGCACCGCAACCAAAGTTTTAACAGACTTCCACTCCATTTATCACACGAATCCAGAGTCATACATAGGGTACATTACATTTTGGTTTCAAATTTAAGATCTTCAAGATGAGTTCTTCAGATCTAGGTTTCTCTACTGAAATACCAACTTGAGAATGGTCCAGCATCCTAACAAAGCATTTTAAACTTTGTGAAAGAAAGCAGGCACCACATTGTAGCTTGTTTGTCATAGTTTTTTCTTTTTTGCTTTTGGATTATATCTAAATAAAAATGCACAAACTACAATTGATTGGAATAAACAAAGAGTGGGAGGGGAAGAAAAATCACTAGATTTTTATCGTAAACTAGAAAGTGGATAACCTAGCACATAACTGTAAATAAATTAGGGCCCGTTTGGCATCGATTATAATCAATTCATTTATAATACATTTTGAATTTTAAATTTTTTGCGACACTTGTCATTTTGTCCTATTGACACCTCATACATCCATCACATTAAATAATAATATTTTACTTTTCAATAAAACTTAGCCAATCAAATTAAGACAAGCGTCTCAAAAATTTAAATTTCAAAATATATTATAAACGAATTCAATTATAAACGATACCAAACGGACCCTTAATCAGTGCACTTAAACAAATTGTTATGTAAAGAAAATTTAAATCATTCTTCCAAGGTTCTCTTTTCTTTAATTCTTTTTTTTTCTTTTTTTTCCCTTTTCTTTTCCCCTATCCTTTCAGAGGAAGTCATCATTCATCAATGTGATGAAGCTTACAATTGCTAAAAATTTAGGATGATCCTTGCTTTAATAAATGATATGAAACCTAAATCTCATAATACAAACAACATTTAAGAATCATGAATGGTAAAACAATCTAAAAAAAAACCTTAATAACATAGAAAGCGGCACCTTTTGACCTGCAGATTCTTATAAAATGATATCTTCAATTTCCTCCTTGTGTATTGTGAAATTCTGAACTTTGTAAATGGGTTTGGCATTAAAATTTACCTGAACATGATATTTGCAGAAAAACTCTCCATTCTCATTTATTCTATACGAAAGCACTCATCTGAACCAATCTAAGTAAAGATCAATTCCATCTCAACTATATAAACTGATCAGCCACAAAGTTTACCTGTCTACGACTGATATAACATACAAGAACTGCAATGCAGCACCAATGGCAAATGCCACGCCCCAGAAGATCTGCTTAACCCAAAAACACAGCACACTAATGATAGCAAGATATGTAGTCAAGATATGCACTGAAAATTTCATTATCTGATTTGCACGTGAACCAAGCAGTAACAGCCAAGTCCACCCAAGAACTGTTCCAACTCCACCAGCAACAGCATAGAATCGCCAGTAATCCTCAGTTAAGCCATCTTTATTCTCAAGAAACCCCATTGTGTACTTATCAATGTTCAGCCTATCTTTTTTCTTAAACCTATTGAGCCCAAGAACTCCTAGAGCCAAGCCTACCACAGTTAAGTGTGCCATGAATGTCAACAGCCAAAACACATCCCGCCAATTACGTGAAACTGTTGGAGCGAGTCCCTGAGATAATGAATGACTTTCCACAACATTCTGCAGCCAGCACATATAATTCCAAACTTTACTCAACATACATGGAAGCTAGTTTTTTATTAGCAAATAAATAAATAAATAAAATATTTCTTTTCTTCCTCCTCCTCCTCCTTTTATTATTATTATTATTATTATTATTATTATTATTATTATTATTAATTTCCTTATCATCAATCACTGATTTGTGCATTTAAGAAGTTAGAAATTAGAACGTGATTCATAATTTAGGTGCTATTTCATTTTTTTAACTTGAACTTTTTGTTTAAATCTAAACAGTTTGGCTTCATGCCACAAGCTTATCATTACGTTATTTATGAAAATATGTAGCAAGTTGCCCACATATGATGTATAAAACTTAACAACACGAGTTCAAGAGGAAAAATATAATTGAGAGATTCACAAACAAAATGAGAATTGAAAAAGAAAGCACACCAAACGAGTCACTAGATAGGAAATCCAGTGTAACAAATTTAAGATGTGACAGTGAAAGCTGAGGTTTTAAGAAACTATAAACATTAAATGAGGAGTAGAAAGCAAGTTGCTAAAGTGATTCTCTTTTTCCAAGAAGAAAATTGAAAGGTATACATTGTCTTTCCATCCCTGTCTGGATTCAGAAAGACAATGTCCATGTCTATCTACTGGGAAAGAGGGAGACCAAAAAAATGAATTTAAAGGGCGAGATTATGCAGATAATTAACTACTTTTGCTACGAATTGACATGAGATCAACAAATGTATTCTTTTGCACAAACTTTAATGTTTTATCTCAATCTAAAACAGCGAACAGGGCCTCCATATAACAGATCAAAGAACAAATAACAAGTTTTTCCTCTAATTAAACTGTATTCCACAAATTCAACATAAACAAACAGAGATAGCGATCAAATTCAACTAATAAACCTGTCACAAGCATAACTGTAAAAAACTGGAACAAATTGTAATCAATTCATAAAACCCACAAACGCAAATGAATTTACCGGTGGCGGGGGGCCAAGGGACGCAGAGTCATAGGAAGAGGAGGAGGAAGAATACTGGGAGTCGCTCATGGTGCATTCATTCATCAAAAAACGAGTACAGTTAACAGTGTTTGGTTTGGATTGGTTAGGAAAATGGAAGTTTCTTAAGGGTTTTGAATTGACTGCAACTGCTACGAGTCCACCATCCAAGAGAGAGAAAGGAAGAATGGGCAAGAAAATTTTAGAAAGAGAAACTATTATATAACGGCTATCATTTCATTTGACGTCGAACTGTCTGTATACAGTACATGCCACCGTGGGTTCGTCAGGATGGGGCTCTATTTTTGGTATATTGCACATACGGTCCCTAACATATAGATGCTTTTAGTCTAAATGTTCTTTTTTGAAAAAGGTGTTTAGGAAAATATAGATACAAGCATAAAATTGTTCGCTTCGTTAGTAGGATGGCTAAACCCAAACCATCATGAGTTCATGAATTTGAGCTTAGCTTCAATTTCATCGCAACAATCTTAGTTGAGACAAAGATCATAGGAAAATCCTTGTTAGACAAAAAAAAGAAAAAATGTTTGATAAAATTAACAAGTGTTGTGTGTAATTAGTGTTGATGTAAAAGTGATGTGATATGTTGAAAAACAAGATTGTGCCATGTGTCAGTTTTGTTAAATTTTTTGTATTTCTTTATATTCAAATAGCACAACCCAAGATCATAAGGTGAGTTTGGGTTTTTAATTTTTAAATATAGTTAAAATAAGTAATCTCGACTTTCCTTAAAAATCTTTTTAGTGGCTCAACTTTAAGTATGACTTGCTATTATTAATAGTTTATCATTTGTTTATAAAGAAAATATTAGCCATAGATATGCCTCTCAATTCTTGCGGATGAAACCTTATTTGCCGTTTTTCTTCTTGATTACTCTATTGTAGAAAACTTTGCTCTTTTCAATTATGAAATAGTATGTAGCATATGGGATTTTGAATCAATTTTAAGAATAGTCATGTACCATAAAAAACCATATGTATATACATATTTTTAGCTAATGATCCGATGTACTTCTAGTTACAATATGATACATATGAAGTTAAAAGTTGGTATAAAAAATGTATAGTCGATAGTGCTTTTTGTATATTTATCTTAAGAGTAAACATCAAGTTTTATCTTACCCATCAACCAATAAATTAAACTGTTTTTGAAAACAATTTTCGCCCATTTGAAAGAAGAAGTAGAAATAAAGAAAGATTAAGGAGCGTAATGCCAAAAAAGAAAAAGATCAAGAGCAAAAGAGTAAATAAAAAGTACATATTGAGTATCGCTGTGCTGCTACTTCATCTTTTTAATAATGGGTGTCATGGGGGCCAATTTCACAGGCAATTGGTTACCATGATTGCATGTTGTGGATTCATTTATTTTTTTTTTAGCATTTAATAAATTTAAAACCCTAATATTTTTCCCCCGAGCTAACAATTAAAAAATATGACTTGAGAATGATCTTATTTTATTTTAAGTGCACAATAACTCCTCAAGTTATATTTTAATCTTTTAAGTTAGATACCATCTTTAAGACGTCTAAATTTCAATTTATACAAATTTATAGGATAACCACAAACGCATGTCTATGACAATACATATATATATATATAGAGTTAACTCGGGTAATGATATTATTATAATAATGATTTTAGGCAAAAAAAAATAAATAAAACTGAGATGTGCTTCTCATAATTTGTGTGGTTTTTGAGAATTTTTTATCCTTTTAACACACTTAATAAAGAAATCGTGAGACCAAAGTGTTCATGACGCATACATCAAAGTTTAAAAAAAAAAATTGAGAAAGAACAAGAATATAGATCGAGAATGGAACATCAAAGATAAAGTCTCGATCATGTTAAAACAGAAAACATGTCTTAAATGTGACATTTGCTCTCCCTTCATTCCAGATGCTTTCTAAACTAAAACACAAATTATATAACTTAAGCCGACTTGCAAGCCTCAAACAAGGAACCCAAGAACAATATAAGGAAATCTGAGTATTAGTTTGGAATTTGATTACGTAATGTTGTTGCATTCTGCATATTCTTTTAAGGGGATATTTTTAATTGTGATGTTATCAATTTTCAACTCAAGTTTGTTGTGGATGATGGTTACCCGAAACCCTACTATGAAAAGACAAGGCTACTTGAGAAATATAATATATACGAAGAGCATCTCCAATGGACCTTCTGAATGGGGGTGGTGGAGGGCCGGAAAAAAGACATGCACCACTTGGCAGCAATTGACGTGGCATGTCTTTGAGCAATGCAATAATTTTCTTATATTTTCGAACTGTGATTTCTTTCTCCATTGTCCGTTTTTTTCTTATTGCTTTCTTCTTCTCATTTAACTCTTTCCACATGGAGCAAAGCATCCGAAATTGAATAGAGCAATGAAGATGCTCTAAG
Organism: Nyctanthes arbor-tristis; assembly: GCA_963692815.1. Taxonomy (NCBI): domain Eukaryota; kingdom Viridiplantae; phylum Streptophyta; class Magnoliopsida; order Lamiales; family Oleaceae; genus Nyctanthes; species Nyctanthes arbor-tristis. The sequence continues at coordinate 2,764 of CAVNYN010203020.1, read as the reverse complement.
TTTGACCAAATCGTGTAAAATATGTTAAAATTTGTTAGGTTTAATGACACAACACATCAACCCATGACTTTGATTTCAGCTCCGTCATGACCAATTCGTTTCAATATTAAGCCTGATTTGTGCCCAACTCGACCTAGTGAACAACCAGAGATATTAATTCATCTCATAAATGCAAAGAAAGATAGATTTGATCCTTTTATTTGGATGTCTACTTTGGAAACAGATACAAAATGTCTTCATCAGGGTTTTGTTAAAGTCAAATACATCGGCCAATTTAACAAAAAAATTATTGGCCAATTTAACTTTTTAATCAACAATGAAAGTGACATTTAGAAGCCATGTTATGTTTCAAGTACTATTTATACACAGTTATTATATTTTAAGTCTGTTAATAAGCTACCAACTCAAATGAAAGTATACTAACATCAATCTTAAACAATATGCCCTAATTGGACAAGCATTGATTACTACAACACGTCAATGCCATAAAATATCTCATGATTGTTTATAAATATATTTTAAATATAATTTTCTAGCTTATCAAATTGATTAAGTCAAGTTTTATATAAAGACTAGTCACATAGCCTCTGATGTCATGGAGATCATGTGCACATGTGGTGTACATGTGACATTCAAGCGTTTAATGATACACATTTGGTGTTAACGTAGAGCTCACGTGACACCTGTGTGGTTGTTAATTGTGTGTTATATCAAAATTTAATGCTTAAATACTAACCTATGTAATGATGAAAATTTTCAAAATTTTCCTAAAGGCTTGTAACAAAACTTCCCACTCTATGGCTTGTATAGATTCATGTCAATATGTATTTCATGCATGCTACGTGTGCCAACACACATTGAAAGGTTTTATTCTAAATCTTCTAGAGGTTTTACAAAGGGTATCTTAATTACGATTAGTACTACTGCAAGAGTATTACTTGTTCTATTCGTATCATGTTTGACTTTGTTATTATAAATACTTTTGTGCTCCCATAATAAATAAATAAACTTTATACATTCTTCGAATAATAATAATAATAATAATATCATAGGCATTTATATAGCAGCTTACGGGCCGACGCACCAGTATACAGAATCGTACTGATTCTCTACCCACTGACTCGGCCGATCGCTACCGAGTCGGACTCAGTCCGTTTCCTTAATTCGCCATTATATATTTCATTCTGCATCGCTTTTCACTGTATTAAAGCTTCTTGATCTCTCCAAACATCTAGGCTCCATTTTTTCCGCAGGGGATGGGTCTCTCAATTGTTCAAGTATTATATTGCTGCTTTTCAATTTTGCCATCTATTTGGATTGATTCATTGTGGACTTTTTTTTTTCAACTTTTTTTTCAACTTTTTTTTCTTTTGGGTATTCGTCGAATTGTAGGGGTTTACGAAGTCGCTGGCGATGACTGTGTTGTCGGAGATTGGAGACAAGACGTTTTTCGCAGCTGCTGTGAGTTGATTAGCTGATTTTCGCTGGAAAAATTGCATCTTTGGTCAAATTTTGGATTCTGTATTATGATTATGAGCTGATTGTGGTATTGCGATTATGGATTGTCCTTTTATCTAATGTCACTTGCGGTATTATTCCATAGACAACTTTCCATAGATTACTTTACTTCCTTTTGGTCGGAGTTATAGCTGTCCCTGTTAAAAATTCATTGGCATTAGAAATATATATATATATATATATATATATGTAGACACACATATGCAAAAATTTTTAGTTGAAGTAAATTGGACAGAGAGAATAATAAAATATTTTAACAATTATGAGGACAAAAATAAGGACCATATTATTAGAAACTTATTTTTTGGTTAAACATAGTCAGACGGATTATATTTGGCAACTAGTTTTTGTCATATGCTTGGCACAACTGGTTAAGTGCTTTGGTTTTCAATTGAAGTAGATAAACTTGGCCATGTCAAAATCAGAATAATTGGAGAATCTTATATGGATTTTGTATTTGTATTTTTTAAAAAACTTGGAATTGATTTAATGTTGCATGGTTCCCCCCCCCCTTTAATGTTGAAAAGTTGATTCTTCAGTAGATAAAGATACGTTTTGTTGATATGCTTTATGCCATCTATTTAGGGGTAAGGAAAGTCATTTTAAGAAGCTTAGGCAAGTGTATAAGTTACGGTAATAAATTTTTCTTCTATAGGATCAAGTTCAACTAGGTGTGGTAGCATTTTCCTGATGAAATTAAGAATAGGTAATTAAAAAAAACTGTTTGGCTTCTGCAAATGCCATATGCATCTACTTACCAGTTGCCACTGAATGTTCTGGCTTCAGGTAGGTCTACATGCTGTTCATGCCTAAAACGCTTTGTCTGGTTTGCAGAATTCTTTGATGTCAGAATGACTACATGCTGTTTATGCCATTATTTTCGTTTTAGGCTATTGCCTGATAACGGATCTTAAAACTGCCTCATGTTTTTAGAATGTGAATTACCTTACTATTCATATGAAAAGAATTTAATCTGTCTCTATGTGTGAAAATACATGACTTCAACTGACTTCATTAATTACATGACAAGGCTTTTTATTCTAACAGTACTATTCTTGTTTATAGATCTTGGCAATGCGTCACCCCAGGAGACTCGTTTTGTCAGGTTGCCTTGGGGCTTTAATTGTAAGAACTTATGATGTAATCAACTAGTTATCCAATTTATTATCCAATTTCCACTATCTTGAAGCATTTAAAAAACTGAAATTTTGATGGATTTATAGGTCATGACTATCTTATCTGCTCT
>CAVNYN010203018.1:0-37406 GCA_963692815.1 Nyctanthes arbor-tristis | reverse complement strand
ATTGTTGAAGCTTGTGCATCAACAGGCAGGTAGACGAGGACAGGTGGGGGCAGTGAGTGGAGGCATGAGAGGCTATGGTACTTCAAAAGGTATCTTTAGGTTTAAAAGGCTCTTGCTCTTACATAGTTAACTACAAAGCTATAGACCTAAGTCCTATTGATAAGATACATTTTTTCCCACCCCAAGAAAGAGAAATACTTAACTTGAAAATCTATACTTGTATAGTTTGCTATATCGTTAACAAATCGTTATACTTTTGACCAAAAATGATCTCTCGTCAGATGCATATACATCGTGAGATTATTGGACAACCTCTGTGTGAGTTATTTTATAGTGGGACAGCTTTATGTGATTTTTCCAATAATCTATCACTATGTATGCATCTGTCGGAATAATCCCGCAAGAAGTATGGTGGGAGAACGGGATTGGACTTTTAAGTAACACTCCATTTGGCAACCATTTATAAATCAGCTCCATTTGGAAACAACTTTAAATATCAAATTTTAAACACAAGAGAATACATTATTAATCTACCTCATTGATGTCATATAAGTTTTCACATCACTTTAATATTGGACAAAAACACCATTGTTTGATGTGGGAAATTGAAAATTTCTAGTAATAACCGGTAATAATTATATATATATATATATATCGACTTGAAAATTCAAACCCGAAATATGAATTTTATTGAAACCAATAATAATTATGTTAAACGTATAGTTTTCTAAAAAAAGATTCATCCTCTTACCGTCATATATATATTTGATTGAGTATCGAAAATAGTCTGTCTTCTGGAATTTAACCGTGGATCAGCAGCAAACTCACCGCTAGTAAAATAAATATAATATAAAAATTAATTGAAAAAATTGGACCCTCTTTAGACGTTAATTTCAAATAATGATAGTCATGACGTGCTATATGGTATCTTCATGAAGCATGAACGATATATGTATATGTATATAAAAGAATAATGATTTTTATATAGATTGGAGACCGTATTCTGTTTAATTATCATTTTCTTATTAAACATTGAAATGTTTTTATGTCTTTGTACGTATCTACCCATCCTCCAATTGTAAATAATGATAGCAATTAGATTGGACTGAGGTATCCCGTCTAAAAAGCATATGCCTTACATACATCTAGTTAACTAATCAAATAGTGATAATCGAGACAATAATTAAACCAAATTGTGCTAAAACATATAAGCTAAAAACTCTAGACTTAATTTAATCACTTAATCATCCAAAAGTTTAAACTATAAGCTATTTGATAGAATTATACTTTGTATTTTATAATTATAATTTAATAAAAGTATGGTTTCTTTAAAAAAAAAAACATATAAACATGTTCCTTCACGTGTAAGCATTTTTCTAATTCAATTAATATAGCCAAACATGCATGTATAACTAAACATTTCATTTTAAATCAATGACAATTCTAGGGAGGTATGTTATTATCTAATTATCTAATATAAATAATTGACATGCTTATTTAGCTATCCTAAACTGGTTATTCGTGAACTTTCATATTTATCACTTGCATATAAACAACGAGTCTACTATGACTAAGTAAAATATGTTACTCATTCATATCAAATAAACATGCTTTCATGTAATTACTCCTATAGATAAGATATTTATGCAGATACCATATTCACCTATATAACTTAAACATTTTTAACATTATATATGTGTGTGTATTTGTTTAATTAATATTAGCATCATGTCTATACTCAAATCATACACATCAAGCATACAATTAACTAGACATTAAAAAAGTCAATAACTTACAAGTCCAAAGCTATGATTAGATTGTAGTCCATGCATGCATGCAGGATATTAAAAGAAAAAAGAAAAAGAGGAGACAGAGAATTACTTTCCATATATACAAATTATAAGTCCCATGAATGAACAATATTATTAATTAAACTATTAATCTACATCTCATCGAAATAATAATAAATAAATAAAAGAATTATTGATTTGATTTGATATTTTTGTTGGGTAGTAATTGATGCATAGATAGACTTTAGAATAATGTGTGGTTAGTGTACATTATTATTCCTCTTTTGAAATAAAGAATTGTCCTTGCTTATGCCGTCCGTGGTTTCATGTTCCAGTCAGTTGGAACATTATTAATTATTACTAGCTAACCATAATAATTACTAAGTTAATTAGAAAAGGAGTTTTTTTGCAAAAAAACAAAAAGGAAAAAAAAAAAAAGAGTTGAGGTCGTATGAAAATTGCTGTCAGCTTTTAAGCTAAAAAGTGTGTTTCGTGCGATTAATTACAATAAATTCGGTGCATTTGGCACATTGTTAAAAATGAAAATGTTCAACAGCTAGAGAATATCATGTTTTCGCGTACAGACGACTGTATAAACAAAAGGGATTTTTAATCATTATATTTTAAAATCGGAAATAGAAAATTACCAAATCTCCAACTTATTCGAACAATAAACACTTTACAGGGTCTTATTTTAAAAGTACGTACATTTGCTCCCTCTCAATTTGAGATGCTTCATGGACTATAGCGTAAATAATTTTCGCGGATTAATCAAGTTTCAAACCCCAATTTCTAAAGCACAAAAGAAACCGGGAAAGGAAATTCAAGAACATTTTTCAATCTAAAGATTTTTAGATTGTTTGTGTACTTGTGGGATGTTTTTCTACATCTCAAACTTGAAATCCATCTACTATTTATAGATACCCAACCAAGGCAAAAGTTAAGATGAGATACACCACAAAAGTTCACGAAATGATACCAAAAATCAAAGAACTGTCGCACAACTTACCAGGGTGCTTTTTAGTTCTATGTACAGAACGTACCGGGCAGCCGCATGGTTTATTCCCCATTTTCTTTTCTTCTCACTCAAAATATTTGAATAATATTTTCCAACAGTATATGTATTTCACAAAGATGGATTAAGTTACAATCGCCAAAAATAGATGAATCAGATTAAAGAAGAGAAATTCTGATAAATCCTATGGACATATATTTTGCAAAGCTTACGTGTTAAAGGTGAAAGAAAACGAGAAATTAACTGACGGAGGGCCTAGGCTTATCTGGAAAAGAGGAGAGGAGTCGTCCTTTGGACCACGGTCCGACCTGTCAGAGACATCCGAATCCATGTGACAAACAGTTTACTCTCTTGGAAAGTACATACCAAGCAATCATCCATAATTCAAGTCTCAAGGTTTTTCATTTCTTTATTATATTCTTTCACTAATTCTTCTCAACATGTAATTATTCAATTTTGGCCGTTTTATGAATCTACAACTTGTTCAACAAAGTTAAATGTGTGTGGATGACTATTAAATATAATATGTTCATCATGTTTAAATGCAAGTGAATTATAATATATAAGTTAGTGATGATTGATGAAACAAGATGCAAGTTGATTAGTTTGTACAAGTGGATTATCCATCCAAGTGACATTCTTAGATATGCAAGTGGGAGACCAAGTAAATGGATTATGAGTTGAATACATCTATAACTTGCAAGTTGATATCAAGATTAGATATTTTAATTATAAAGTTGTAATTTATAATTGTCATTTTGCCTTTTCATGACCTCTATAAATAGGGATTGTATACTTCATTTTGATCATAAAATCAAGAGTCTAAATTTCCTCTCAATTTCTTCTCTTATGGTTCTCCATATTCTTCAATATTGTCTTTAGTTTCTTTAGTTTTATGACACATTATCAGCACGAGATTCTAGCTTATTAAGCATGGTGTTATAGCCAAAGTTAATGAAGATCTAAACAAGTTATTCTTTCCTCATATAAGAGGTATACTTTCTAAACTGTTTTTCTACCGCCTATAATGATCGGTTCTCATTATATTTATACATATACTATCTATATATGTTATACCACTTATTAATGGCTGGATCTATATGTTACCTCGTCCCTAAAGTGTTGAATTTATTGTTTATATATAACCCTTGAAAGGATATAATTTGTTGCTAGATACCGCTTTTATGGACGGTTTATGATTCCTAGCAAAATATTATGTTGTTCCCGAGGAAGCACGTAAGAATATTGTTAGTACAAAATCATATGTAAATTGGCATTTCAAATTTTTGCTAAGTTTCAAAATATTTGTGACATATTTTGCATGACTTGTTTACGTGTTATATTATTCTTAGCATGCAAATTTTATAGTGTCTTGGCCGAAAGGAAGGTTGGGGCGCGTGTTCCTTGCTTGAGGCTCAAGAGTTTTATTTAACATATAAGTTCCAAAGTTTTCTAGTTTATATTATTCACTACTTACTTTATTTAATTATGTTAAACTTCTTACACGATAAGCTGTACTAGAATTAGGAAAGTTTTGTATTTATTGTATGATGGAATTCTAACTTGCCTTATTCTTGTTTCCTATATGTATATGATACGTTTGGAGACTTCGACTTATACAAGGGCTCGAAGACTACTCTATATATATATGTGTGTATTATCTCTTGTAGGTTAAATAGGACCAAAACCACACGATCGAGCTATATACTTTCTTAGCAATATTCTTTGAAACTCGACGCAAACAAGAGAGAACAAACACACTGCCATAAAGCCGCGAGACATGTTCTTGAATTCAGACTTCAATGTCTTAAAACCATGTTTGTTTGGCAAACCCTGCATAGTGCATTGATTGGAGATCACATATGTGTGAGAGACGATCCACACAAGATTGAAGAGGATTAGGAGGTCTTGTTTCCCACGATGAGTTCAGGTGTTCTCTAGGAAGCTTGATGTATGTTTCCGTGTGAGCGCGATAGCGAGAGAAGAAGAGCAACACACGTTATTACATGTCAAAAGGCGTAAAGAGGGAGTTTCTCTTATAAGTTTTCCTTTTGAATGTTTAGTGTATATTGTGATATCACTAAGTATCTCGAGCTGTACTAAACTCTTATCTATGTTAGTAGATTGTTTGTCCCGTGGCAAGGGTGCCTGCAGTTTTTCCCAGTTGGGTTTCTACATCAACAATTCCGGTGTTATTTATATTCTGCATACATACCTGAGCTAGACATATCTAGGTCGCGTTACGCTTTACACTAGATTAATTGTTAAGTAGCTAGGCAGGATACATCCTAATTAAAGTCTAGATAACTACAGATTCACAAATATGTTTGTTATTCTTGAAGAATATCACATGTTCGTAGACCATTTTGTTCTTGAAGAGAGAAAAGGGAAAATCCCAAGACTCGCATATGTAGTAGTTGATGTTCTTGAAGTAACACAACTAGAAGTCTCATATATGTTGATATCCATAAAACTAGATGACTTTATGATATGACTATTTATGTTTATATTAGCATTATATGTTTAATTTTGTGTTTGTTGAAGTGTTTGGTTCATGTAACTTGACAAGTTAGCAAAAGAAACTACAATGTTAAAATTCATCTTCATCATGCATTAAGAACAACTTGAGATTAAATCTGTACTTATTGGTGGGTCTTTTGCATATGAAATAAATTTTATATTATAAACATATGAGTCTAGTATCATAAGAATTTTACCTTTCGAAAAATCGGACATCAAATGAGCGAGATATGATTTTTCTAAGCAACTATACCAGTGTTGTCCAGATTATAATTTAGTCTTACATGGTATAGTTCTTATCACTTTGGCTTCTTCTATATGTCATAATAGTTTCTTATACTTCTCATTTACAATTTAAACTCATACGTAAGCTCAAAAATGTAAAGAATGATTAGATACAATGGTTGTATAAATATTAAGAATTCATGAAAGCCAACTATATTACAAGATATATTAAAGGTAGTCAACTAGATATGTGTAGTATTTTATGCAATGAACTTTTATCATGGATATTAACAAGATTACAAAATCTTCAGATCTAGTACTTGAATATACATCTCCCCCATGCTAATATCCGTTATGAATTAAGTTACGTGATCTTTGAAATCCAATATGTATGTGTTAGCACACTTCTTTATATTTGTTATTGATATATTCAAGTTACTAATCTTATTATTGATTTCTATGATAGTTCTAAAATGACAACTTTGACAAAGATTGATTTCTTGGCTCTTGACATCATCTGCGGAGAACCATGAAAGAGCGTTATGACCACCAAAAGACTGTGATATTGTCCAGAGCTCGTTACGAATGGATATACTTAAGGCTACAAGATTTTAAGTCTTTAGCGGACTATAATTCAAAAATGTTCAAAATCAGCTCCAAACTGAAAATATGTGGAGAAATGATTACTGATGGGGAAATATTAGAAAAAACATTTTCTATATTTCATGCCTCGAACGTGCTCCTGTAGCAGAAATACTGAGAACAAGGATTGAAAAGGTATTCTGAATTAATATCATGCTTGCTAGTAGCCGAACAAAATAATGAGTTATTAATGAAGCATCATGAATCTCGTCCAACTAGCTGTACAACATTTCCAGAAGTAAATGCTATGTCATCTACTAACTGTGGACATGGACGTAGACGAAGTCGTGGTTGTCGCTGGGGTCGAAACCATGTTTGGCATCATGATGGATATAATTCTAATCTTTCAAAATTTAAGAAATCTACACATGATGAAGGAAAAGAGAAATCCATCATGTCACTAGCTCAAAAGCATTAGATTCTATATGCTATATGTGGTATAAAAGGGCATTGGTCACGTACCTGCTGTACTGCCAAACATCTTGTGGAATTGTATCAAGGATCCCAAAAGGGAAAGAGAAAGAATGTGTAAGTAAATTTCACATATCAAGGGACTACTTTCAATTTTGATCCTTTAGAAATGACCCTTCTTGATACCACGGATTTCTTTGAATAAGCTGATGGAAATATGCTCTCCAGTGATGATATAAAACTCTTGATGGAAGATTAACAAATAAAAGCATCATTTAGTATCAAAGTAATATTAGTTATGACTATTTGCATTTATGTATTACTAATGTTAGTGTGTTTGCTTATTTTGTATTCGGCATGTTATCTTAATGAATATCAACTTATATGTTTTACATTACTTATTATAAGTTTTTCCTTTTTGAAGAACATGGACACTAACACTTCTTCAAATGACTCCAAGATTGGTAAAAATATTTGTTATACCAAAATATTTGTTTAATAGATAGTGGTGCAACAAATACCGTTCCCAAAAGAAAAGAATATTTTATAAACCTGATTATGGGGAAATCCAATGTTAACACATTATTAGGTTCTGTAAATCTTATTGAAGACTCTAGAAGAGCTATTATCAGATTATGTGGAGGCACGAGATTTATTATTAATGATGTCTTATACTCCACAAGTCAAAGAGAAATCTATTAAGTGTCAAAGATATACGTCGAAATGGGTGCCATGTTAAAACTGTAATTGAAAACAATATGGAGTATCTCTATATGGTTTCAAATGATACACGTGTACTAGAAAAGTTACCTGCAGCATCTTCCGGTCTGTACTATACAAGTATTAGTACAGTTGAAATAAATGGTTTGTTGAACCCGAAGTTCGATGTTTCAAAGGATTTCATTGTTTGACATAACTGATTAGGCCATCTCGGATCAATAATGATGCGGAGAATTATTGAAAATTCAAATAGACATAATTTGAAGAACCCGAAGATTCTTCAAACTAATGAATTTCCATGTGCGACTTGTTCTCCAAGAAAAAAGTCACAAGACCATCACTAGCTAAAATTGAGACTGAATCCCCAGCATTTCTAGAATGAATTCAGAGTGATATATGTGGGCTCATACACCCTCCATGTGGACCATTTAGATATTTTATGGTTTTAATAGATGTATCGACTAGATAGTCACATGTAAGTCTATTATCTACTCGGGACCTGACATTTACGAGATTGTTTGCTCAAATTATTCGATTACGAGTACAGTTTCCGATCTATCCAATCAAGACAATTCGACTTGATAATACTAGTGAATTTACATCCAAAGCTTTTAATGAAAGCTTTTAATGATTATTGTGTATCAATTGAGATAAAAGTTGAACATCCTCTAACTCATGTACGCAAAATGGTCTAACAGAATCATTAATTAATTCTGATACAAAGGAAGATACTGATAATGAGGATAACATGCCACTCATCATCAAGCAATTCAAAAGGTTCTTGAAGAACAAGCAGCAAAGAGGTGGGAGATTCAAAAATTAGTACAAACCTCAGAAACCATATCAGAAGCAAAATCAGAATCAAGATGGTGAGCAACAACCATATCAACAGAAGAAGACTAGCTACAGGAGATCCAAAGGTAATACATTCTCTAAACCACAATCTGCTAGCAGAATCAGATACAATGAATATGAAGGTTACGGCCATATAGTAGCAGAATGTGCAAATACTCAAACAAAGAAAGGCAAAAAGGCAATGAAAGTTACCTGGAGTGAAGACGGGGAGGACATGCCTGGCTCAAGATTAGAAACATAATCAGAAGAAAATATTACTATCCTGACAGCACATATCTAGCCTCAGTCCGGTTCTAAGAACTGCCTTATTGCTAACATTGCAAAACCATCTTCAAGTGAGGAGATATCCTGTCCAAACTGTACAGTACTAAAAAATCAACTAGTAGCAGAACAAGATAAATCAGACATGCTTCAAGTCATGATGGAGTTTTTCGTTAATGAAAAGAGGGATCTGCAAAAATCATTGATAAAAAGATGAGCAGATTAATCAACTAAAAAATGATATGGAGCATGCCAATGAAAGGATCAAACGGTTGATAATAGGAGCTGCAAGGTTGAATGAAATCCTGAAGTATGGAAGACCTTCAGAGGATACATTTGGACTAGGATACGAAGGAAAAGGAAAAGCTGTCCAGCGGATAGTTTTCGTGAAATAATCAGGGGAAAACTTCCAAAAAGAACCTGTAGGACAAAAATAGAATTCTAGACCTAAGTAGGGTACGTTTGGACCCTTTCTGAGCAGAACTGTCCAGAAGAACAGTCCATCTAAGTAGCAACAACAGAATACCAGAAACTAACATGTTACTGTCAGACCAGTTCAGAACTCCAACGTGTATAGTAAGGTCAGACAGGTAATTTGTAACTTTTGTGGTGAATTTAGCCATGATGTTTTTACTTGTCAAAAATACATTAACTTGATCAACATACACAAAGTCAAAATACTTGAAGCAAAAGATAAGGTAAAATAGGTTTGGGTGAAAAAAGGTGAGTACAACAGTTATGTTATGAAACTTTCTTTAAGTACTTTCATCTCTAATACTTGGTATTTTGATAGTGGATGTTCTAGACACATGACATATAACTCAGAACCGCTGTCCAATTTCCACAAAGGTGAAACAAGTTTAGTTACATTTGGAGATGGACAATAAGGTCACACTGAGGGATCTTGAAATATCTGCAATAAAGGATTACCCACTCTAAAAGATGTTTTATTTGTTTCTGGATTAAAGGCAAATCTTTTAAATGTTGGTCAATTGTGTAATGATAATCTTAGAGTGCTCTTTTCTAAAACTGAGCATAAAGTTTTTAAGCTTGATCCAGATTCAAACTTGCTTGGACAAACTTTACTAAAAAAAGTTAGGTTTAGTGATAAATGTTATGTATTGAATCTAAAACTTACTTGCAAAATTGCTAGTACTAACCATGCAGAACTTTGGAACAAGAGATTGAGTCACATGAACTATCAAAGTCTACTCAGATTGACCAAAAGTAGAGCTGTTAGATGTATTCTAGAATTTAAAACCATTCCTGAAAGCATATGTGAACCATGCTAGAAAGGTAAGCAAACCAGGAATTCACACAAAGCAGATCAGCACCTATCTACCTCCAACGTACTTGAACTCATACATATGGATCTGGTGGGTCCTATTCAAACTGAAAGTACCAGTGGTAAGAGGTACATATATATATATCTGTGTTGATGATTTTTCTAGATATTCTTCGGTTGATTTCATTGGAGAAAAGTCTGATACATTTAATACATTTTATATTTTGCTCTAGAAGCTTTCAAATAAAAAATCTGATGAAGGTATTACATTGAAAATAATCAGAAGTGATCATGACAAAGAGTTTGAAAATTCTAATTTTTCTAATTTCTGTGATAAATATGGTGTCATCCATGAATTCTCTGCACCTAAGACCTCAGAACAAAATGGTGTAGTTGAAAGGAAAAATATAAACTTGCAGGAAATGACTAGAATTATGCTTAATAGTAAGAAATTACCTGCTAAGTTATAGGCTGGAGCAATCAACACTGCATGTTACATCATTAACAGAGTGACACTTAGACCTGGAACTAATGAGACTCCATATGAAATTTGGAAAGGTAGAAAACCTAGGTTGAGTTATTTTCATATTTTTATTAGTAAATGCTATATCTTGAATGATAAAAATTACCAGGGTAAATTTGATGCCAAATATGATGAAAGAGTTTATTCGTTATTCTGAGAATTATAGTGCTTATAGAATTTATAATATGAGAACTTAGAATATTGTTGAGTCTATGAATGTTAAAGTTGATGATATTGCTGACTGATCTGTTTATTCACAGGAACCTGCAATTGATAATCTGGAAGTCATCTCAGTGTAGAATCAGACTGATAAAACGGGTCAAGACACGTCCCGCCTCAGTCAAACCTATCAGGATAGGCAGAAGCTGAGCGAAATACATCCCACCAAGGTCAGAATGAACAAACTACAGAATTTGAATTTGAATCAGAACCTTAACTAGAATTAAAACCTAGAAGGCAAACGTCTACCTGAATCCAGAAGGCACATCCAGTCGACAACATCCTATTTAGAAAAGAATGGATGGTGACCAGAAGAAAATTTCAACAAGAATTTGGTCACATGTGCTATATTTCAAATGTTGAACCTAAAAATATGAAGAAAACTTTACATAATTGGGTTCAAGCAATGTAAGAGGAATTAAATCAGTTTCAAAGGAATCAAGTTTGGAAAAACTAGTGCCAAGACCCTCTGATGGCAATGTTATTTGGAGCAAAGTGGGTCTTCAAAAACAAGTTAGATGAGCAGGATAAGATCATCAAAAACAAAGTAAGACTTGTGTCTCAGGTTACGGAGTTGGACGTGTGCTTTGCGATCTTGCACCGGTAGCCAGACGTGAGTCAATCAGATTACTACTTGTAGTAACATGTCATGTGGATTTCAAGCTATATCAAATGGATGTGAAGAGTACATTTCTGAATGGCATTCTAAATGAGGAAGCATATGTTGAGCAAGCACCAGGATTCACTGATCCATAGTATCCTGAACATGTGTACAAGTTGAAGAAAGCTTTATATGGCTTAAAACAAGCTTCCAGAGCTTGGTATGAATGACTCACCACCTTTCTTCTTGAACAAGGTTACAACAGAGGAGGTACTGACAAGACCTTATTCATCAAGCCATTGAAGAAAGGAATCATAGTTACTCAGATTTATGTGGATGATATTGTATTTGGATCCACTTCAGAAGCCAAGACAAAGGAATTTGTTAAAACAATGCAAACAGAATTTGAAATGAGCATGGTAGGTGAACTTACATTCTCGTTGGGATTACATATGAAGCAGGACATATCTTGCATATTTACCTCTCAGACAAAGTATGCTAGAAATCTACTAAAGAAGTTTGGATTGGAAGATTCTAAACCAATGAAAACTCCAATGGCTACCAATCTGAAATTGTCAAAGGATGATCATGCAAAGGAGATAGATCATACCTTATATCATAGCATGATTGGAAGTTTACTTTATCTAACAGTAAGCAGGTCAGACATATCCTTCAGCGAGATCGGAAGAGCACACATATTAGTCGAAGCCGAGAGAGACACATCTGGCTACGGTAAAGAGGGTTATCAGATATGTCAGTAGAACAATAGAATATGACATATGGTTTTCTAAGGAAACCAATGCTAATCTTACTCAGATACAAATTGGGCTGGGAATGTTGATGACGAAAAGAGTAGTTCAGGAGGATGTTTCTATATAGGAAACAATCTAGTTGCCTGGATGACCAAGAATCAAAATTCCATTTCACTCTCCATAGCAGAAGCATAATACATAGCTACAGGAAGTTGTTGCACACAGCTTCTATAGATGAAACAAATATTGGATGACTATGGAATTTCCCAAGATCAAGCCACTGTTTTCTGTGAGAACACAAGTGCTATAAATATTTCCAAAAATCATGTACAACACTCTAGGACTAAGCATATTGATATAAGACATTATTTTATCAAAGAGTTGGTTGAACAGAAAGTGATTGCCTTAGAATATGTTTAGATAGAAGATCAGCTTGCAGATCTGTTTACTAAAGCATTGGACGCATCTAGGTTTGAAGGCCTAAGAAAATAGATTGACCTTTACATACGGCCTAAATAGGCTCAAGATCTTTGAAAAAAATTTGAAAAATGAGAAAATCTCAGAAAAATAAAAAGGTTTTATTATTTGCATTTTTCATATAATTGTGTGATTTGTGTGTCATTCATGATCATTTTAATCAAATCATTTTATATTTGTACAGGATATCACTGAGATACCCAGAGGAGGACATATCTTGAAGAGATCGTTTAAAACTCATTCTCCTAATTGTATAAAGATAAACTGCATAAAAAAGATAGAATACGTCCTATCTACTTTGCACTATAAGAGGTATTCTGATTGAGAGTCATAATTTTGATGTAGACTTATGGTCAGTATCTACACTCTTTAGCACTATATACGACTAATAATGTTTAAGGGGCAGAGTCTGTAAGGGCCAAAAATACCAGTCAACCAAGTCTTTGAGTGCATGCAGCTACCTTTACCCGTAAAAGATAATGCTCAAAATTATAGAAAAGGTCAGGCATGTTGAGGACTTAAAAGTTGTATTCTTTTTATAAAAGTTGTTCAGATGATGATCAGTCTTCTCATGCATCACTCATAAGTCTCAATAAGTTAGGTCCTCACAAGGTGTAAAGTACAGTCAAGATTGACCATAAAAAAAAACTCAAAATAAATTCCATTCAGAAAATAAATTCCTTTCAATGAGAACAGTTCAGTTGATTGAATACTTCATGGTGTGAACTTCAAAAGGTATTTTGGGAAGTATTCAGTACTGTTAATTAAATTAATATTTGTTCCTTACATTTGCATATATTTTCCTTTATGAATCTAGCCCAGATGCATTTTGTGCTTTAGTTGATGGGTCAAACAGTATACATCTGGCTGAGCTTCCATTTGTGGCAATTACAGGTAAACCACTCATATAATTTTCTAAATCTCTAACGGGCATATTTTAAAAATCGACGCCAGAGACTTTTTAATTTCCCTTTTATTTTCATAACCTTCCCTCTTTTTCTTAACTCTAAATAAAACTCTCTCATTCTGAAAAACTAAACTGCTCTAACTTTTTCTCCAAAATTTTCTAAGTTCTTGTGTTTTGCTCTGAAATTTTATCACAATAAACATGGCCAGAAAATCTACTACCAGAATTGATGCTCGAGGCAGGGGAGACAAGGACGTGATAGTCGTGGAAGCTATACTAACGGAAGCACAAAAGAAGATGAAGGTTCGTCGCAATCTTTTTAGAGGAAGATAAGTTAGGTTGAAATTCATCCTCCCGCGCAACCACAGGAGGAGATTCTACAAGCAAAATCTATCAAATCGACGCCAGTATCCACACTGGAGAAGCAAGCAGTGGAATTTCCATAGCAAATCGATCCTCTTTCGGTAATGATCTTGTTCGAAGGGGATGTTCAAAATCTACCTGCTGAAGGAAAAGTACAACTGCCGCCGGAAAACCTAGTTCTACCAGAACCACCAGTCGTTGCTCAACCAGCACCACAACCAGAGGCCGCACAACGGGAAAATTCACCAATTCTTGTTCCCAATGTACAACTACGAGAAATTCTTCAAGAAGCCCCAAATCTTCAAGAGATTTTACAGTCGATCGCTAGGGATCACTCGAACCCTACTGATTTTGGGAAAGATCAACAAACAACTGATTTTTGAGGAAGAACAATAGAAATCTTCAGTCAAGGGGACAGTAGATGAGGATAAACCCTCTTCGCATTCTGTAGAGGATGAATCTGAAGGAGAAAAACCTGACAAGTTAGAATCAAGAGCATCGGAGGAGGATACATCCACTATTGATAGAGAGCAGAAATAAAAAAAGTTGTATAAGAAATCCAAAAGTGAGTATGATACTGAAGAATAAGAAGAAAATTCAGAGGAATTTTCTACTGAAGTTGAAGAAATTGAAAAATTCACTGAAAATGAGAAACAAAAAAGGAAAGACATAAAAAGTGGAATGTAGAAAGTTGAGACGTCAGTTAGAAAAATTCCTATCAGATAGAGACCAACTGGGGTGAAAACTGGGAGTCCAAAGAAAAGGGCTTACTCAGAATTAGAATCAGAAGATAAAATAGACTTACCGGACCAGGATGTATCTGGGAAAGATTCTTCACCAGAAGGTTCAGACGAAGTTAGAACACTTCCTGATGACCCAAAGGACTTCAAGCGCACTGAAATTAAATAGCACGAGGTTCTTTTTTTCCTTTTAATTTCCGTTTCGATGATTCTAAAACTGCAAATTTGTTTGAGAAGTATGTGATCTTTAGAAAATTTCTGTATGAACGGAGAATTATGTTTTCTGATTTTGGTCTAGAAGAATTGGTAAAATTTTTTAAGATTGAAAAATTATTTGACTGTCAAGGCAAGGCTAATGAGACATTAGTAAGGTAATTCTTGGCTAATATTCCTAAAAATCTTGGTGATTCTAGGTGCTCATTCACTTCTAAGATTTATGTGAGGGAGAGAATGATGAGGTTTACTCTAGATAGTCTGCGAAGCTGGATAGGGGCTAGGCAGTTTAATATTTCTTAAGACACTGAGTAGAATATATCCAATAATGAGATAGCCCAGGAACTAATTGGAACAAATTGGCCAACTAGACGATTTGATTTTAGGGTAGCACAGATGTCTTCGAGGTATAAGTTGCTATATAAATTTGTGATGACTAATCTGGACCCACTCACACACAAGACCGAAATGAACAGAATGAGAGCACTTCTTCTATTTGAGCAGGGGACTGAAAAGGCAATTGATTGGGGACAACATGTATTTGATGTAATTAAGAGCTGTATTTCTAGCAGTGGTCCTAGGCATTCCAAAACCTACAAACTTCCTTTCCTATGGATTATTTCTAAATATTTAAAGGATTAGGGAGTTGAGGAAATGTCAGGGGATGTTTGGTCACAACCTATTGCTCTGCTTAGAAGGGATCATTGTGCCAAGATGTTCAAACCTACAGCACAATCTGTTGCTTCTGTGGCATCTGCAGAACCAGACATAAGGGAACTTGAGCAGTATATATCCAGGCTAGAAGCTGAACTTTCAGAATTCAGGAAGCAATTAACTGCTTTCCAGCATTCAAATGATCGTGTGCGCCTTGCTTGAGGCTCCAGAGTTTTATTTAACATGCAAGTTTCAAAGTTTCCTAGTTTATATTATTCACTAC
This sequence comes from Nyctanthes arbor-tristis, assembly GCA_963692815.1. Classification (NCBI taxonomy): domain Eukaryota; kingdom Viridiplantae; phylum Streptophyta; class Magnoliopsida; order Lamiales; family Oleaceae; genus Nyctanthes; species Nyctanthes arbor-tristis. Next base: position 21,950 of record CAVNYN010203018.1, on the reverse strand, counting down.
TTACCTTATTTAATTAGGTTAAACTTCTTGCATGATAGGTCCTACTAGAATTAGGAAAGTTTTGTATTTATGGAGATCGGAATTATAACTTGCCTTATTCTTGTTTCCTACATGTATATGGTATCTTTGGAGACTTGACTTATACAAGGGCTCGAAGACTACTCTATATATATGTATTATATCTTGTAAGTTAAATAGGACCAAAACCGCACGATCAAGATATGTATGTTCTTAGCAATATTCTTTGAAGCCCGATGCAAACAGGAAAGAACAAACAAATTGCCATAAAGCAGTGAGACGTGTTCTTGCATTCAGACTTCAATGTCTTAAAACTGTGTTTGTTTGGCAAACCATGCATAGTGCACTAATTGGAGATCATATATGTGCGAGTGATGATCCGCACAAGATTGAAGAGGATTAGGAGGTCATGTTTCTGACGATGAGTTCAGGTGTTATCTAGGAAGCTTGATGTACATTCCCCGGTTCCCGTGTGAGCGCGATATCGAGATAAGAAGAGCAACACACGCTGTCACATGTCAAAAGGCGTAAAGAGGGAGTTTCTTTTATTAGTTTTCCTTTTGAATGTTTAGTGTATATTGCGATATCACTAAGTATCTCGAGCTATACTAAACTCTTATCTGTATTAGTAGATCTGTTTGTCCCGTGGTAAGGGTGCCCGCAGTTTTTCTAATTGGGTTTTTGCGTCAACAATTCTGGTGTTATTTATATTCCACATACATACCCGAGCTAGATATATCTAGGTTGTGTTATACTTTACACCAGATTAACTATTAAGTACCTACGCAGGATACATTCTGATTAAAGTCTAGATAACCACATATTCACAAATATGTTTGTTATTCTTGAAGAATATCACATGTTCGTAGACCATATTGTTCTTGAAGAGCAAAAAGGGAAAATCCCAAAACACATATATGTAGTAGTTGATGTTCTTGAAGTAACACAACTAGAAGTCTCATATATGTTGATATCCATAAAACTAGATGACTTTATGATATGACTATTTATGTTTATATTATCATTATATGTTTAATTTTGTGTTAATCGAAGTATTTGGTTCTTATAAGAAAGCACTAATACTTGACGAGTTAGCAAAAGAAACTACAATGTTAAAATTCATCTTCATCATGCATCAACATCAACTTGCGATTAAATTTGTACCTATTGGTGGGTCTTTTGCATATGAAATAAATTTTACATGATAAATATATAAGTCTAGTATCATAAAAATTTTACCTTTCAAAAATCGGACATCAAATGAGTGAGATATGCTTTTTTTAAGCAACTATGCTAGTGCTGTCCAGATTATACTTTAGTCTTGCATGATATAGTTCTTATCACTTTGGCTTGTTCTATGTGTCATAATAGGTTCTTATACTTCTTATTTACAATTTAAACTCATACGTAAGCTCAAAAATGTAAAGAATGATTAGATACAATGATTATCTAAATATTAAAAATTCATGAAAGCCAACTATATTACAAGATATATTAAAGGAAGTCAAATAGATATGTGTAGTGTTTTATGCAATGAACTTTTATCATGAATATTAACAAGATTAGAAGATCTTTCAAATCTAGTACTTGAATATACATCTCTCTTATGCTAATATCCATTATGAATTAAGTTATGTGATCTTTGAAATCCAATATGTATGTATTAGCACACTTCTTTATATATAACAATTGTTATTGATATATTCAAGTTACTAATCTTATTCTTGATTTCTGTGATAGTTCTAAAGTGGCAACTTTGACAAAGATTGATTTCTTGGCTCTTGACATCACTAGAAAAAACTATCTTTCATGGATACTAGATGCCAATATTCACTTAAAATCCGTGGGCCTTGGCAAAACAATACAAGAAAATAATAATGCTAAAAGCCAAGAGAAAGCCAAGGCTATGATATTCCTTCATCGTCAGTCGAACGAAGGATTAAATAGTGAATATCTCACGGTAAAAGATCCTGAAGATCTGTGGGGAAGCTTGAAAGAGTGTTATGGCCACCAAAGGACTGTGATATTGTCCAGAGCTCGTTATGAATGGATATACTTAAGGCTACAAGATTTTAAGCCTGTAGCGGAATATAATTCAGAAATATTCAAAATCAGCTCCAAACTAAAATTATGTGGAGAAATGATTACTGATGAGGAAATATTAGAAAAAACATTTCTATATTTTATGCCTCGAACGTGCTCCTGCAGCAATAATACCGAGAACAAGGATTAAAAAGGTATTCTAAATTAATATCATGCTTGCTAGTAGCCGACAAAATAATGAGTTACTGATGAAGAATCATGAAACTCGTCCAACTGGTTCTACAGTATTTCCAGAAGTAAATGCTATGTCATCTACTAACCGTGGACATAGACGTGGACGAAGTCGTAGTCGTGATCGTGGTCGTAATTGTGCAGTGGTCGTGGCCGGGGACTGGAGTTAGACGTGTGCTCTTCCGATCTCGAAATCATGTTTGGCATCGTGATGGATATAATTCGAATATCTACACATGATGAGGGAAAAGAGAAATCCATCATGTCATTAGCTCAAAAGCTTCAGATTCTATATGCTAGATGTGGTATAAAAGGGCATTAGTCACGTACCCATTGTACTGCCAAATATCTTGTGGAATTGTATCAAGCATCCCAAAAAGGAAAGATCGGAAGAGCACACGTAAAGAATGTGGAAGTAAATTTCACAGAGCAAGGGGCTACTTCCAAAAATGGCCCTTCTTGATACCACGGATTTCTTTGAACAAGCTGATGGAAATATGCTCTCCAGTGATGATATAAAACTCTTGATGGAAGATTAACGAATGAAAGCATCGTCTACTATCAAAGTTATATTAGTTATGACTATTTACGTTTATGTATTACTAATGTTAGTGTGTCTGCTTATTTTGTATTTGGCATATATCTTAATGAATATCAACTTAGATGTTTTACATTACTTATTATAAGTTTTTCCTTTTTGAAGAACATTGACACTAACACTTTTTCAAATGACTCCAAGATTGGTAAAAATATTTGTTTAATAGATAGTGGTGCAACAAATATCATCCTAAAAAGAAAAGAATATTTTATAAACTTGATTATGGGGAAATCCAATGTCAACACATTATTAAGTTGTGTAAATCTTATTGAAGACTCTAGAAGAGCTATTATCAGATTATATGGAGGCACGAGATTTATTATTAATGATGTCTTATACTCCACCAAGTCAAAGAGAAATCTACTAAGCGTCAAAGATATACGTCGAAATGGGTACCATGTTAAAACTACAATTAAAAACAATATGGAGTATCTCTATATTGTTTCAAATGATACATGTGTACTAGAGAAGCTACCTGTAGCATCTTCCGGTCTGTACTATACAAGTATTAGTACAGTTGAAATAAATGGTTTGTTGAACCCTAAGTTCGATGTTTGAAAGGATTTCATTGTTTGGCATAATCGATTAGGCCATCCCGGATCAATAATGATGCAAAGAATTACTGAAAATTCAAATAGACATAACTTGAAGAACCAGAAGATTCTTCAAACTAATAAATTTCCATGTGTGGCTTGTTCTCCAGGAAAAATGGTCACAAGACCGTCACTGTCTAAAATTGGGACTGAATCCCCGGCATTTCTGGAATGAATTCAGGGTGACATATATGGGCCCATACACCCTCCATGTGGGCCATTTTGATATTTTATGGTTTTAATAGATGTATCGACTAGATAGTCATATGTAAGTCTATTATCTACTCGCGACCCGACGCTTGCGAGATTGCTTGCTCAAATTATTCGATTATGAGCACAGTTTCCAGATTATCCAACCAAGACAATTCGACTTGATAATACTAGTGAATTTACATCCAAAGCTTTTAATGATTATTGTGTATCAATTAGGATAAAAGTTGAACATCCTGTAGCTCATGTTCATACACAAAATGGTCTAGCAGAATCAGTAATTAAACGCCTCCAATTAATTGCTAGACATTTACTCACGAGAACAAATCTCCCTGTTTTAGAATGGGGACATGATATTGTGCATGCAGCTACACTTACACGCATCAGGCCAACAGCTTCTCTTAAATTCTCTCCATTGCAATTGGTTTTTGGTCAGGAACCAAATATTTCCCAGATAAGAATTTTTAGTTGTACTATATATGTGCTTATTGCTTCACCACAACGCACTAAGATGAGTCCTCAAGAGAAGCTGGAATATATGTAGGGTATGAATAACCATCCATAATAAAATATATCTTGAACCCCCTAACAGAAGATATTTTTACGACATGATTTGCTGACTATCATTTTGACGAGACAATATTCCCAGCGTTAGGGGGGGAGAAAAGAAAAAGCTGGAAAAAAAGATTATTTGGAATGCATCATCTTTGAGATCGGAAGAGCGTGATCCTCGTAATGGACAATGTGAACAAGAAGTTCAAGAGATTATTCGTTTGCAAAGTATAGCCAATCAATTATCAGATGCATTTACTGACCTTAAAAGAATAACCAAGTCTCACATTCCAGCTGAAAATGCTCCACTTAAAATTGATGAGATCGGAAGAGCGCGTGTAGGGAAAGAGTGAATCTAAAGTATGCCTGAAGCGTGGTAGGCCAGTTAGTTCCAAAGATAAAAATCTCCAAAAGAAAAAGGGAGCAACAAATCAAGATAGTCATGTTGAGGCAAGCACTCTTGTAGAACATAATCAAGAAACTCCAGAAGAAGTTCAGGTAACTGAGAATAATGATAATAAAGAGATCTCGATAAATTATGTTCACATGAGAAAGAGGTGGAATCGAAAAGAAACAAATGTCGACAATACTTTTGCATACGATGTTGCGTTGAGTATTATAAATAAAAACAAGGATGGTGAACCAAAGTCCATCGAAGAATGTTAACGTAGAAGTGATTGGCTAAAATGGAAAGAGGCAATAAAAGCTGAATTGGATTCACTAGAAAATGCAAAGTTTTGGGCCTATTATTCAAACCCCTGAAGGAAAAAGCCTGTTAGTTTTAAATGGGTTTTTGTGTGAAAGAGAAATGAGAAAAATGAAGTCGTGAGATATAAAGCACGACTTGAGGCACAAGGATTTACTCAAAGGCCTAGTATTGATTATGAAAAAACATATTCCCCAGTAATGGACGCTATTACATTTAGATATCTAGTTAGTTTGGCTGTACATGAAAACTAAATATGCGTCTAATAGATGTGGTTACAACCTATTTATATGGCATGCTTGACACTGATATCTATATGAAATCCTGGAAGGATTTAAAATACCTGAATCATATAGTTCAAAACCTCGAGAATTATTTTTAACCAAATTACAGAGGTCATTATATGGTTTAAAACAATCTGGTCACATGTGGTATAACCGTCTCCGTGAATACTTGTTCAAAGAAGGATATAAGAATGATCTCATTAATCCATGTGTTTTTATAAAGAAATCAATACTCGGGTTTCCTATCATTGCATTATATGTCAATGATTTAAACATCGTTGGAACTCTTAAAGAGCTTCCAAAAACAGTTGATTATTTGAAGAAAGAATTTGAAATGAAAGATTTGGGAAAAACGAAATTTTGCATTGGTTTGCAAATTAATGATGGAATTCTCATTCATCAATCGACTTATACTAAAGAAGTCTTCAAAAGAGTTTATATGGACAAAGCACATCTATTGAGTACTCCAATGATCGTGCATTCTCTTGATGTAAATAAAGATCCTTTCAGACCGCGAGAATGTAATGAAGAAATTCTTGGTCCTAAAGAACCATACCTAGGTGCTACTAGTACTACCACTTTACAATTTCAGCCCAATCTTCGGCCCAATTCTCCCACAATTCATTTTGTTATGTGTTCAATACTGGCTTGTTACATAAATAATATAGACGGTTTAATAACATAGGCCATTATACAAAAAAAAAAAAAAAAAAAACTTATATTGCTACACTAATAACATAGCTTGCTAGAAAAAATAACATAACTTGTTACACAAGTAATGAACATTTGAATGTATAAACATTGCTTATCATACAGCAAATTTTGTCAAAAAATAGTTACAAAAAAAGAGAAAAAAAAAAAGAAAAAAAAGAAGATTTTGACAACATCGCTGGAAAAAAGAAAAGTTTAACCGGTTTGGAACCTTTTTTTAAATTCTTTTTCCCCTTTAAAAAACGGTTTTGGTCTAGCTTTGTCTCACAAATCACAATAGACAATACATTATCAAACACTCAAAATGCCACTTTTCTACAACCTAAACTAACAATTCAAATCAGCCCACAAAATCTGAAATACTAATTTTGTTCCTTCTGCCGCCTTCATCGCCGCCTGTCTGCTTCTACTGTCGCCATGCTCCCCCGCCACCGCTGCCGCCATACTCTCCACCTCTGCTGCTCCATGTCATGGTGCCTCCGCCTCTGCTGGCCTCTCTGATCTGCCGCAGCCGCTGATCTCCTGCTATGCCCAGCTACTGCCGCCGCTACTCCCATCCACCGCCGCTCTCATCTCTATCTGTTCTTAAGCCAAACCCTAACCCTAATATCTCTTTCACTATTATTAAGTAATAAAACCTGGCCCAAATTTGGGCCTTAAAGATTAAAGGGCTGAAAAGACAGAAAAAGGCCCAATAACAGGCCTAAAAACTCAGACCAATATATACTAACCCGAAAGCCGATCTGACCCAAACGGACCCATGTCGGGTTAGTTTAGGTAGGGTTCACTGGCTCGTCGGACAGGTTTCGGTTCGTAGAAACGAAACCCAAACTGTAGTCGGGTGGATTTTGGGTTCCGGCCTAGCCCGACCCGACCTACACGATGCCCAGGCCTAGTAACACTTGGAATACGGCGCAATAAATAACATTGAGGGTTAGAATAGTAATCTTCATATTTCATAGAACAAATGTGCTCTCCATTTCTGCGATCTTCTTCTAGGATGGGTTTCTTCGATTTTGTTTGTCTTTTCCACATCAAGCTACAAAGATTTGCTCAATTTTAGAGAAATTTCGATTCTTGATCCATGTTTATCAAGTTTTGTATTTTAAATTTCATCAGAATTCTGATTTCTATTCACGCATATAGGAGTTGGAGCACAGCCTTAGGACTAGGGATTTTAAACAGGTGAAGTGAATTAAGCAATTGAGAAACAAAGATGTGTAGATTGCTTACCTTTTTATATGTTAATTTAGGCTAAATTAAGTTATAATTGCTATTTGGCCCATTTTTACCTCTTAAATATTACAATCAATGGGAAAATACAAAACATTATTTTTCTCTAGCCCAATTCTTGTAAGTTTCAGGAGATCGGCTTTCTTGCTCTGAGAGGGGCAGGTTAGTGCATAAATAAGTACTCATGCTTATGAGCAGTAAAGAATACAATGTATGCATCAAAAATAGGATTGCTAGGTAGAACTACCACTTTGTGCTATCCTTAAAATAGTTTTTTGTTAAACTTTAGAGGGCCTCACCCAACAGCTTACTTTTATAGTACAAGTCATGTTATTTAATAGATCATGATAGCATGGAACATTAGGTTTGAGAACGTAAGGAACTGTAAAACTGCAAGATATGTTCCATAGAATGATCAACAACCATTTAATGGAGTGCTTTAGAATATTAAACTTTTACACTAAAGTAGAACCAAGTCTATGAGACAGTCTAATGAGTACCACATTGGAGGAAGTACATACCAAAATAATAGTGGAGTAGCTATAAGAGTTTGTGCGGTCCTGAAAAGTGATATTTTTAGTATCAGATTAGTAATGATTCTTGCTATGTTATCTTGATTGTTTGTGGGTTGTCAATGGAAAAATATGTAAAAGACAAAGAGAGTAGAAACAAGGATACACTAAAACATGGTTATGGTAATCTTAGTATGCACATGATAAGAAATGAAGATGTACATCAACAACTGGATGTGGCACCCTATAAATGATGGGTTACTGCCAAAATTTCTTGTATGTCATCTCACGATATCTGCTATTTGTTCATAGCTGGTGGTTCCATGGAACCATTGGATGAATTTGATAACAACTGAATTCGTTTCTAAATATCTATATAGGATATTATATGTACTTTATGTCCTTGACAATTTAAAGGTAGATTTTTCTTATAACGTGATTATTGTAATGAGAATAGTGATTTCTTTAAGGTGTATTTAATAAACGGTATCGTGGCGATCTTTATAAGTGGCAATGATACATATTTTTGTTCTAAATGCACCTAGTTACTGTTGGCTAACACTGAGAAATATATGTTTCCTTCCTATTTTTTCAGAGTTGAGTTGGAAATATGTTTTAAGAGTTTTTTTTATGGTGTAATGATCGGATAGGTGCTTTATTAGATTGTTTAATTTCTCTATATTAGAGATTTATTGTGTGTTTTGTTATATTAAAACATTTATTGGCGTTTAGTTTGTTTATTTGTTAGAGAACCAAGGAAAAATTAAAAAGAATCAAGTCCGGGTGTACTTTACAAGAGTTCTAGAGCTTGGGGACCAAGATGTCAGACAACAAAATGTGAAGGGCCGAAAAGAAAAAAAGAAGATGGGTGTGGCTGCACCAGTTTCTAATGCGTCCATACCGGTGTAGAACAATTTTCGGATAGACTGTTTGATTAATGCATCTACACTGCATTGCGATAATTGGAAAGAACATTCAGTGTTGGCACACAGCCTGCCTAGTGCGCCCACACCCCCTATGCTTGAGAAAAGACGCGATTTTACCTTTATGGACTCCGTCTTGGGCCAGAGATTATGCACGATTTTTGGGACAATTTTGAGGGTCTTTGAGGAGCTATAAAAATAGGAAGAGATGCAGGGGAAAAAAAAAGAAGAGAACCATGAAGAGAAATTAAAGAGAGAGATGGAAAATGGAGATTGAAGATTTCAACATTGAGATTGACGTGAGCATCTCAAGGTTAAGGCCTCTTCTACCTAATTCAAAGGGCCGTTGATGTCTAAAGACTTGTTTTTCCTTTAGCACTTTTTTTAACGTTATTTCTATTATTTTTATTTCGTATTGCTGTGATATTCGACTCTCTAAGTTTATGATATCGTGGTGATTTTCTTTCAGAGGGCTTGATTGATGCATCTTGTTATTAATTGCTGGAATTATGTTTTCAACACGTAATTGTTGTTTTCTCTGATTCACTTGTAGTAACTAGCTATTTTAATTGCTAGGGATATCACAACCCAAATTAGCAAAACGAGCTTGCGATTTTGTGTATTGGTCTAACCTATTTTTCTTGTTCTATGTATTAGCTATGCATTAAATTTGGAGAACTCATTATAAGTTGTCCAAAAGCTAATGATCTAATTCAAGAGCTTGTTTGAATTAGTTATAATTTAAGGAAAAATGTAATTGGAGCTTATCATTACCTAGGGTTAGAAATCCCAATTAAATAGTAGGAGTTCGAGAATTACGAATCTAGACTCAACCGAACCAAGAATTGGGTGTTTCCTCTTATTGATCTTTTCTATTTAATTCATTAGTTGCATTCTTAATTAGCTTTTTGGATTAATTTTTATTTGTGATTCAATTCTCAAAACCCCTATATCAAGTTAACATTCAATCACTTAATTTATTCACCATTCTCTGTGGGGTTGACCCTTACTCCGCTTCTACATTTTTATTTAAATTAGAGTAAGGAAATTTATTATTTTGGTGCTCTGTGACAACTCATCAAATTTTTGGCGCCATTGCCGGGGGAACGATGCGGTGAATTTAGTGATTTCGTTTATTAGTTTTATTTTGTTTATTTTTCAGCATAGATTGCTTATTGTTCTCAATTGTGCATGAATAAAACCCGATCATCTAATCAAACATCCAGAGCCTGAGAGAACTTTACACAAGTTGAGAAAATAAGCTAGGAAATCCACAATTGAAGAAATGGCCAACAGTCAGACACTGAAACAGTTGGCTGCTTTGAACCTTAATCAACAACCTCTCTGCATTACTTTTCCTGAATTAGCTGAAAATGCTACTTTTGAACTAAAATCGGGGCCAATTCATTTATTGCCATTTTTTCGTAGCCTTTCAGGTGAGGGCCTCACAAACATCTTAAGACACTGAAGCAGTTGGTTGCTCCGAACCTTAATCAACAATCTCTCTGTATTACTTTTCCTGAATTAGCTGAAATGCTACTTTTGAACTAAAATCAGGGCTAATTCATTTATTGTTACTTTTTTGTAGCCTTGCAGGTGAGGAGCCTCACAAACATCTCAAGGAATTTCATGTAGTGTGCTCAAGTATGAAACTACCAGGTGTGACTGAAGAGCAACTCAAGCTGAGGGTTTTTCCCTTCTCACTGATAGATACAGCTAAAGATTGGCTCTACTATTTACCGTCTGGGAAAATCACTACATGGAATGATATGAAGAGGGTATTCTTGAGAAATACTTCTATGCCTCAAAAGCTACGAACATCAAGAAAGAAATATGTGGGGTTAGACAACATCAAAGAGAGTCCTTGTATGAATATTGGGAATGTTTCAAAAAGCTTGTTGCTAGCTGTCCACATCATCAAATTAGCGATCAACTCCTAATCCAATGTTTTTACGAAGGATTATCTACAATGCATTGAAGTATCACTGACGCAGCAAGTGGTGGTGTATTAGTGGATAAGACGTCAGAAGTAGCAACAAACCTGACCGCAAAATGGCTGAAAATTCTGAACAATTTAGTTTCCATCAGGACATGCTTATAAGGAGGGTAAATGAGGTACAATCATCTGTTATTCAACATCAACTTACTGAGTTAACCTCTCTTGTTAGGCAACTTTTTGTAGGAAACGTACAACAAGTCAAAGCAGTGGTATTTGCTCTACCACGGGTCATCCAACTGATTCATGTCCAATGCTGTAAGAAGAATGAACGTAGCAGGTCAAGACTGCAGGGAATTCTCTCTTATAGAATTCATGTCTAATGATATAAGAAGAAGGAACATAGTAGTCAAGGCTGTAGGGAATACTCCTTTCCAAAACGAACAGTATGATTCTAGTACTTACAATTCTAGATGGAAGGATCATCCTAACTTCAGTTATAGAAGAAACAGACCCCAGAGCTTCTTCCCAAATTGGCAACATGGGCAATTCCAACTGAGGCCTCTACCACCTCAAAATCCAGGTATGTCATTAGAAGATATGGTTAAAACTTTAGCTTCTAACATTTTGCAATTGCAACAATTCACCAAATCAAGCATCAAAAACCTATAAAATCAAATGAGTCAAATGACAACTGCCATAAACCGTTTGGAGGCTCAAGCAGGGGATAAACTACCATCTCAACCCGAAGTATATCCAAAAAATATGAGTGCAATAACAATGATGAGTGGGATAAAGGTTGAGAGTCCTAAACAGGTGAAGCCTGCAAGTGCTAGTGAAGAGGATATCGAGAGGGACATTGAAAAAGAAGGATTAGATGCATCTAGCCCACATGTAAATCCTAACCCTCCTATTAATGTTTAATCAACTCTTCCTCCTTTTCCTAGCAGGTTAGCAAGAATAAAGAAAGAAGACAAGGAGAAGGAAATCTTGGAGACATTTAGGAAGGCTAAGGGAAACATCCCACTGTTGGATGCAATTAAACAAGTGCCAAGATATGTCAAGTTTCTCAAGGACCTTTGCACCAATAAGCGGAAACTCATGGGAGATGAAAAGATCAAAATGGAAGAAACTGTGTCGGGTGTGTTTCAAAAGAAGCTACCTTCAAAATGCAAGGACCCAGGTATGTTTACCATTCCTTGTAGAATAGGTAACACAAAAATTGAAAAAACCTTAATAGATTTAGGAGTGTCAATTAAATGTCATGCGTCATTCTATTTATGCTTCTCTAAATCTAAACCAATTAAAAGAAACAAGTGTTATCATGCAATTATCTGATAGGACTAATGCCTATCTAGATGGGGTAGTTGAAGATGTGCTAGTTCAAGTAAATGGATTAGTTTTTCCCACGGACTTCTATGTTCTTGACATGAATGATGAGGCCACCCCTAAATCCTACACCTATCTTATTAGGACGACCCTTTCTTTACACTTTACAAACTAAGATAGATGTGCGTAGGGAAAAATTCACCATGGAATTTGATAGGTAAGTAATCCAATTTAACATATATGATGCTTTGAAACACCTTGATGAGTGTTCCGTTTTTGCAATTAATGTTATTGATCCTCTTGTGTAAAAAACGTTTCAATTTAGTTGCAGGAATGAATTAGAGTTAGCTCTGACCAAGCATCTCGAGATGGGGACAAAAAGAGAGTTGGAGTTCAGTTAAGAACTAGAAGAGATGGTGGCAGCCCTGTATTTTTTAGAACCGGTGCCAAAAAGATATGAAAGCTGTACTATCCAATTGGCAAAATCTACTAACAGGTTGTTACCTTCTATTCTGTAGGCCCCCACTTTGGAGTTAAAGTCATTGCCGGGTTACTTGAAGTATGTCTTTCTTGGAGAAAAGGATACACTTCCAGTGGTAATCTCAGCTAAATTGACACAGGAGCAAGAAGACAAGCTAGTACGTGTTTTAAGAGACTACAAAAAGGCAATCGGTTGGACCATAGCTTATATAAAAAGGAATAAGCCCTTCAATATATATGCACTGAATATTGCTTGAAGATGGTGTCAAACTAACAAGGCAAGCTCAAAGAAGATTAAATCCCCCAATGATGGAGGTTGTGAAAAAGGAGATCTTGAAGCTCTTAGAAGTTGGGCTACTTTATCCTATTTCTAACAGTAAGTGGGTAAATCCGGTTCATGTCGTGCCAAAGAAATCAGGGGTAACAATTATAGAAAATCAGGATCGTGAGTTGGTTTCCACCCGAATGCAAACCGGGTGGCGGGTATGTATTGATTATAGGAAAATAAATTCTGAAACTTGAAAGGACCACTTCCCCGCCCCCATTTATTGATCAAATTCTTCAAAAGTTAGCTAGACATTCTCGCTATTTCTTTTTAGATGGCTTATCAAGTTATATCCAGATTGCTATAATACCTGAAGATCAAGAGAAGACTACCTTCACTTGCCTATTTGATAAGTTCACTTATCGTAGAATGCCTTTTGGATTGTGCAACGCCCCTGCTACATTCCAAAGATGTATGATGAGCATCTTCTCTGATTATATTGACAACATCATCGAGATTTTTATGGATGATTTTAGTACTTGGGGTGACTCATTTGATGATTGTCTATATAATCTTATTTTGATTTTGATAAGATACATTGAGACTAACTTGGTTCGTAATTAGGAAAAATGTCACTTTATGGTAGAACAAGGTATAGTCTTAGGCCATGTGGTTTCGGTTAATGGAATTGAAGTTGATAAATCGAAGAAAGATTTAATTTCTACTGTACCTTGCCCTAGAATGTTCGATCTTTCCTTGGACATGCAGGATTTACTGCAGGTTTATCAAAGATTTTTCCAAGATAGCTTCACCTTTGTGTAACTTATTACAAAAAGACGTGGCCTTTGAGTTCGATGAGCAATGCCAGTGGGCATTTGACAAATTAAAAGATCTACTAACTTCTTCCCAATAGTTCAATCCCTGTATTGGAACCTTTCGTTTGAATTAATGTGATGCAAGTGATTATACAGTAGGGGTGGTTCTAAGCCAATGGGTTGGAAAGGCAGCTCATGTGATTTATTACGCCTCAAAGACTTTGAATGCTACACAAGCCAACAACACTACGATAGAAAAAGAGCTTTTATAAGTCGTTTTTGCTTTAGAAAAATTTCAGCCGTATCTGTTGGGTACTAAATTAATTATTTTTACTAATCATGTAGCTTTAAAGCTTCTTCTAGCAAAGAAAGAGGCGAAACCCAGGCTAATAAGGTAAATTGTCCTCTTTCAAGAATTTGATTTGGAGATCAAGGATAAAATAAGAGTGGAAAATGTGGTGGCAGATCACCTTAGTCAGGTAGTCTGAGAAGGAGATAACACACCATTAAAAGAGGCCTTTCTGGACGAAAGCTTGTTTACAGTGGGCATGGAGACCCTTGGTATGCAGATCTAGTAAATTTCTAAGCAACCAAATTACTACCTACTGGATAGTCCAAGGCAAAAAGGGACAAGCTCAAGAGTAATGCAAAGTATTATATATGGGATGACCCCTATCTTTAGAAAAGATGTGCTGATCAGATAATAAGAATGTGTGCTCTTGAAACCGAATTTCAGTCAATTCTAAATTTTTGTCACTCACACTTGTGGAAGATATTTTAGTCTGAGAAGAACAACCCAAAAGGTGTTAGAATGCGGCTTCTATTGGCCAACCTTATTTAAAGATGCGTACATGTTTTGCAAAGCTTGTGACAGCTGCCCAAGAACAAGTAAAATTTCCCAAAGAGATCAAATGTCCGAGAATCCTATTCTTATCTATGAAATCTTTGATGTTTGAGGCATTGATTTTATAAGACCATTTCCTACATCTTTCACGTACATTTATATTCTTTTCGCAGTCAATTATGTCTCTAAATGGGTGAAAGCAAAAGCCACTAAGACTAATAATTCTAAAGATGTTGCAGATTTTGTCAAATCTGGCATCTTCAGCAAGTTGGAGTGTTAAGAGCTATTATAAGTAACAGGTGAACCCACTTCTGCAATAGATTGATAGAGGCTTTGCCCAAGAAATATAGGGTGCTACATAAAATTTCAAAATCTTATCATCCTCAAACGAGTGGTCAAGCCGAAATATCAAACAGAGAAAATAAGTCCATCTTAGAAAAGAAGGTTTGACCTAATAGGAAGGATTGGAGGTTGAGTTGGAAGATGCGTTGTAGGCTTACAGGACGGCTTACTAGACACCTATTGGTATGTCCCCTTACTGTTTGGTGTTTGGTAAGCCTTGTCATTTCCTAGTTGAAATTGAGCACAAGACTTATTTGGCGATTAAAGAATGCAACGTGGATTTTGAAGAAGCAATAACACATAAGAAGCTTCAATTGCAAGAGCTTCAGGAATTTAGGAATGATGCATATAAAAATGCTATGATCTACAAAGAAAAAATGAAAATGTTTCACAACCGAATTATTTCTATAAAGAGCTTCAAAGTAGGACAAAAAGTCCTGCGCTATTATTCTCAGCTCAAGCTCTTCCTAGGTAAGTTGTGTTCCTGCTGGGTTGGTCCTTTTGTTGCAACTAAATCTTTTCTCACGGTGCAGTGGAAATCAAAAACTTGAGGATAGATAAAACTTTCAAAGTCAATGGTCATCGACTCAAGCCATATTATGATGGTTCTCAAGTCTGCAAGCTTAAGGAAATTGTGTTGGAGGATCAATAACCCATAACTTAACCACAAATGCAACTTCGTCGAGCCAACGATATTAAACAAAGGCGCTGCTTGGGAGGCAACCCAAAAGGGAGTTTTCGTTTCCTTCTTTTATGATTCCTATTTTTTTGTCATTCTTATTTTTGTCTAATTTAACCGTGTATATTCAATTTTTAGGGTTTTAAGTGTGGAAGAAGGGGGGCTTCAGGATTTTCTTTCCCAAAAAAATAAAAAAAAGGCTGACTACGGCCGTACCAGCTTACGCTGCGCCCACACGTGGGTGCAAACTGAAGGAGAATAGGGAGTGCAGGTGCACTCCCCTATCAATGCACCTGCATCTCTTTGGAACAAAAAATAGGCAGAGTGCCCAGTGCGGACACCCTGCTGGTCTAATGAGCTTGTACCGGCCGCATTAATTTGAAAAAAAAAAAAATCCTATGCTTTTTTTCCAAAAAGACCGATGACCCTCCAACCCAACAAGAATCGTTTTTTTCTTTTCTAACTCTTTTTTCTTCTATTTTTCTCTAAAACCGTAAAGCTGTTTCTCATCCTATAATCAATTGTTACTCATAGCAAGAAAGAAAAGTCAAATCTTCATCTCTTAGTGCTTGTACATTGGTGGGCAGGGAAAGCTTTTGGATGATCCTAGTCTCATATCAAGGTAAGCTCCTTCCACTTCATCCTCTCAATTTTGTGCAATTTTGGGACGAATTTTCAATTGGTTTTGCTCTTTTCTTGTCTGAATATGATTCTTGAGTAATTCTATGGTAATTGTGCTTGTTTCTCTTAAAGTTTGCTTGAGAATTTTGCATAATTTCACCTTTCCCGAAATTGCACCCCAAGTGTTTAATGGAATGCCCCAATGAACTTAGATATTGAATGGATGGTTGCAAACAATTAACGTTGCTCGGTTTAGTATTGAGATTGTTTTTGAAAGATTAGAGTTCTTTTTAATTCATCCCTCCATAAGCTAATTGTGTTATCTTTATTTGTAGGCTTTTGACTTTGTTTAAAGATTTCAATTCAATGGCCTCATCTTCCCCATCAAGCAAAGGGAAGAAAGCCATACAAGAATATGAATGGTCACCCAAACAAGTAATTAAGGAAATATATGTACTAATAGAAGATTTCAAGGATTCTTTCCTTAACGACGTAATTGAGAATAATGGATGGACCAAGGTTGTGACCGAGCTTCCAAAAGGCAACCAAAAATTAGTTCAAAACTTTTACAAGAACTTCAACATTGAACTCGACAATGGGAACCCCTGAATCCCCATCAAACCAAAGTCTTTAATCGATGGGTCCTGTTTAGCAAGGAAATCATTGATTCATACCTTGGCTTGGACCCTACCGATGAACTCCACTATAAAGAGTATAACCCGAAAGGTAATGAGGATGACGATGTGATTCGATTCATTCTCAATTTGGAAGATAATGCAACGGTGGTAAGAAAGAAATCTCATGAAAATGGGGAATTAAGTGAAGCAGCTTGATACTTGCATCATTTGGAGGCAGCTAATATCGAGCCGACTTCCAATACTACCAAAATTTTCCCTAGTCGGGCTCGTTTGCTATCACTCATGTCTTTAGTTGAAGTTTGATTTGGGCTGTCATATCTATCAACATATTAAAGAATATGGGACATAAAAGCATCCGAGTAAAAGGCTTTTTTCCCTTGTTTCATTACAGGTATTTGTGCATAGACCATGGTGCGTTAGGCGAATGATGAGAAACTTAAATATGATCACCCAATTTGCAAGGCCTCTAGAGAGCATGCGGTGTTGCACATCACGAGCAAGAAACGCAAAGCTAGTCAGATAGCCTAGACAACTCCAACAGTACCATAGGGACCCAGCGAGCCTAGTGGAGGCACATCCTTTCAGCAAAAAGTGCTCGGATTATTGTAAAGTTTGAATACTCAGATTTCTGCACTTCACGAGGATATTCGGAGGTTGTGGGCTGACAATCGCAGTTTATGGACTACAGTTCACCGATTTAGACAGAGCGCAGTGGCTTTATTTTTGCTCAGTCTGGCCAGCAGGTGGATGACACTAATTTGCCCTCCACTTTACCCCAGGGAGTTCCTGATTCCATTCCTCTATTTTTGTTTCGTTTGATTCCACATTGGGGATAATATAGAGTTTAAGTGTGGAGGGGAAGGAATTGTTTGTTTTGTGTTTTTACTACTTCCTTGGTTGAGTTTCGTGTTTTTGTATTATTTTTTTTATGTTATGGGATTTTTGCCCTAATTTAAGAATTGTTCTATTTTAAGTAATGTGTTAATTTTATATTTTTAAGTTGTGAAGTAAGCATGTTAGTTGTGATAGTTGAGAGTTTAGTTATTGTGAGTGTTTTGCCCTTTAAGAATCTCAGTTGGACATTAGGCGGGAACTTGTAAATTTCTGAAATTAAAAAAATGGTAGGCTTAGCTGAAATTAGGATCTTAAGCAATGTTAGAGGAGGGAAAAAGAAAAGAAAAAATCCATTTATGCTTTTGGCCTAGAGAGATTCATAACGTGATTGAATAAGTGAACTCGCACCTTTTATTTATTTTCTTTGCTTGGAATTGGTCATGGCTGGATTAGGTTGAAAAATTTAACGTGGTGAGATTTTTGAGCCTTAGACGGACACATCTTTATCAGTCTCATTGATTTTTGTTCATGTGTGATATTCTTCCATGGGTTTGCTTTTCTAGAACTTACCTTATTTCTCTTTGAGGCTACATTGTTACATGCATTTCATAAATATGATTAATGCACTCTTTCTTGATTAATCACTTTAGCCAAAAATCCCTTTTCAATTAATTCTTTTTTGCATAACTCTTTTGAGCTTTATGGACTATTTCTATTTCTTTACACCCCTTAATATTAGTCTTGAGCCGAAACAATATATATCCTTACCTTGCCAATAGACTAGTGGACTTGTGATTGCTTTTATTGCTTGGGTGGATAAGAAGTAAGTGTGGGGAACTAGACGTTATTGATGAGGTCATGATGAAATAAGATGAGGAATTCAATTAGATGATATATAGGCTAGTGTGATTTGTTATGTGAAAAGATGAAAGAGTTGATGAAAGCCAAAAAAAAAAGAAGAATCAAGAATGAAAAAAAAATAAGAAAAGAAGAAGAAGAAGAAGAAGAAGAAGAAGAAGAAGAAGAAAGAAGTGACATTGAAAAAACAAAGAAGAAAAAAATAGAAAGGAAAAGTTTGTACAAAAAGAAGTTGAGATAAAGGGTTGTTTCTTTTTGAAATAATGGCTTGAGTTATCTTTGAAGGTTAGGGGCATGTTAGTATTGTATGGGGGATGCTAGAAGTTTCGAAAGGATGAAAAGAGTAGTGGTTTCACTTGAGATATGTGCTTGAATGTTATGAATTTGTGATTCACTAGATCCAACAGTTCATTAGCCTCACTTCTTAAATTTCTCACACATTAATCTTTATCCCCATTACAACCCTTAAAAAGGCCTTATGATTTGTATCATTTGTGTGCACTTAAGTGGTGGAGAATGAGAAATATTGCAAGCATGTGGTAGTACTCTCCTATTGGATAGAATTTTGAGCGTAACACTTAACCTTTAAACACTTGAGCGAAGAATGAACATACCTATGATGGTCGGCCTATTCAGTTTATATCATTCTAGGTAAAAGCTTTGTTTTATGATTCTAATGGGTGCTTGAAGATACTTGTTCATGACATTTTATGAGTTTCAAAGGGTTAGTCTTTATTTGTGAAAACAAAAAAGAAAAATTCTTTAAACTCTGGCATTGCTTTGGAAACTTTTTATTAGGCAGGTTACCTTGATTTTCCACAAGCTAAATGTAAGTTGTTTGCCTTATGTACGACCGAGAGAGTCTAATAGGTGTGTTTGTGTTTATGTTTGTGCTTTGTGTGTAGTTTCTAGTGTTTTGTTTTTGGGTTGTTAGAGCACGAACAACTTTTTAAGTATGGGGGGAATTTGACATGTGCTTCATTAGATTCTTTAATTTCTCCATACTAGTGTTTTATTGTGTGTTTTGTTATATTAAAACATTTATTTACGTTTAGTTTGTTTATTTGTTAGAGGACCAAGGAAAAATTGAAAAGAATCAAGTTTTGGCGAACTTTGCAAGAGTTTTGGAGCCGAGGACCAAGATGTCAGACAAGAAACTATGGCCGAAAAGAAAAAGAAAAAAAAAAGAAGAAGAAGACGGGTGTGGCCACACTAATTTCTAATGTGCCACATTGGTGTAGAACATTTTTTGGACAGAAGAGGCAGTGCAAGTGCACTACATGACAAATGCGTCCGCATTGCATTGCGGGAATTAGGCAGAACATTCTGCACACCCTATGTGCAGAAAAATACCCGATTTTCCCTTTTTGGACTCTGTCTTGGGCCAAGATTATGCACGATTTTTGGAACACTTTTGAGGTTTTGAAGAGTTATAAAAAGAAGAAGAGAGCGAGGGAAAAAAAGAAGAGAACCAAGAAGAGAAGATTAAAGAGAGGGATCGAAAATAGAGATTGAAGATTTCAACCTTGAGATTGACGTGAGCATGCAAAGCTAAGGCCTCTTCTACCCAATTCAAGGGGATGTTGGTGTCAAAAGATTTGTCTTTCCTTTAGCACTTTTCTTAGCGTTATTTCTAGATATTTTTATTTGGGATTGTTGTGATATTCGGCTCTCTAAGTTTATGATATCGTGGTGATTTTCTTTCAATAGGGCCATTTGATTGATGCATCTTGTTATTAATTGCTGGAATTAGGTTTTCAACACGTAATCTTTGCTTTCTCTGGTTCACTTGTAACAACTAGCAATTTTAATTGCTAGGGATTTCGCAATCCAAATTAGCAAAATGAGCTTGCGATTTTTTGTATTGGTCTAATCTATTTTTGTTGATCGACATATTTGCTTTGCATTAAATTTAGAGAACTCATTCTAAGTTGTCCAAAAGACTAATGATATAATTCAAGAGCTTGTTTGAATTAGTTAAAATTTAAAGAGAAATTTGGGTAATTGGAGCTTATCATTGCTTAGGGCTAGAAATCCCAATTAAATAGTAAAAATACATTTCAGGAGTTTGAGAATTACGAATCTAGACTCAACTGAACCAAGAATTGGATGTTTCCTCTTATTGATCTTTTCTATTTATTTCATTAGTTGCATTCTTAATTAGCATTTCATATTAATTTTTATTTGTGATTCAATTCTCAAAACCCATGTCTCTAGTTAACATTCAATTACTTAATTCACCGTTCTCTGTGTGTTTGACCCTTACTCCGATTCTACATTTTTATTTAAATTAGAGTAAGGAAATTTATTATTTTGGTACTTAGCGACAACTCATCATGATCTTTCGTGTTAAGTTGAAGGATGGCTTAGCAAATTGTATTCTCAAGTTTTTTGTGTTATCTAAAATGTGATCATTTTCTAGTTATATAGTTGATGTGTATGCAACATGTCGCAAGCTTTAAAGATGCTAGGAAATTGTTTGATGGTATGGTAAAAAGGATGTTCTTCCCTTGACTGCTTCGTTCTCGATGTATGCTCAATTCGGTAAACATGATGTATATAATAATTTTTGTATGAGACTTTTGACAAAAAAAGAAAAAAGAATGTGAAATTTTGTAGGCAAGTAAATTCCATCCTAAGTAGTTGTATAAAGATGTCAAATAATCATTATGTAACTTTTTAAAACAAATTAAAAAGTTACACGGCACGTGATTTTTGTTTACATATAAGATTTCAATGTCTATGTGAATTTTTAATTGAAAAAATTACATGTAACGTTACTTTTTACAACCGACTCTAAATCACATATGGAGTGAATGTGAAATAATTGTTATGCAATTTTTCTAAATAAAAAGTTAAAAGGCACGCGATTTTTGTGTAAATTTATGATTTTAATCTCTACGTGGCTTTTAATTGAAAAACTTACATGTTATGTGACTTTTTACAATGGACTCTACGTCACATGTGAAATAATCATTATACAACTTTTTAAAACAAAAGGTTAAACGACATGTGATTTTTAAGTAAATGTAGGACTTTAATTTCTAAGTGACTTTTTAATTGAAAAATTATATGTAAATTCACAAATGACTATAAGTCACATATGGAGTGAATGTAAAACAATCTTTATGCAGTTTTTTTAAAATAAAAACTAGTGAATGTGAAATAATTATTATGTAATTTTTTTTGAAATAAAAACTTGCACATGATGTGCGATTTTTTTGTAAATGTAGGATTTTAATCTCTATACAAATTTTTAATTAAAAAAATTACATATAGAGTGAATGTGAAATAATCATTATGCGACTTTTTAAAACAAAAATTTACAGAACATGCAATTTTTTGTATAAATCTATAATTTTAATTTGTACGTGACTTTTTATTTGAGAAAGTTACAAGGAATGTAATATTTTACAATTAACTTTTAGTTATGTATATAGTAAATCTATATAAATAAAATGAGAGGTGCTATGTTACAGTTTGACCGCAATTTTCCCGCCCAAAATGCTTCAAGTGGGGGCTTTTTGGTCATTTTGATTGGTTTGTGGTAACCAATGTGGTAACTTTGATGTTTATCCCTTCTACTTTTTGGTTTTTAATTTTTGAATTATCTCATCTTCATAATTCTATCTTATCTTTATAATTCTATGTTTAAGTTATCTTATCTTTATATTTTTAAATCTTCCTTTCATTTC
>CAVNYN010203017.1:0-14799 GCA_963692815.1 Nyctanthes arbor-tristis | reverse complement strand
CCCCCACAAAATATAATTTTTAATGGATGCCTGGATTTTGATTATTTAATGGTAATGGTGTGAGATCCTTGTTGCAGCATTCAGTATGGCATTGAACTACTACTGGCTGTCCAGAATGAACCAAAGAATTTGAAGAAGTCTCTAAAGGTGATATTTGCATTGCTAAATGTGGGAACCAGTTTTTTGATTCTGTGTTTATCACAGGTTCTCAATTTATAAAGGTTGACCAATGTAACTTTCCCAATCCATTTAGGATGTTGTGACCGAAAATGAATTTGAGAAAAGGCTTCTAGCAGATGTTATCCCTCCCAGTGATATTGGTGTCACATTTGATGATATCGGAGCGCTAGAGAATATCAAGGATACATTGAAGGAATTAGTGATGTTGCCATTGCAGAGGCCTGAACTTTTCTGCAAGGGTCAATTAACCAAGGTTTTTCTTTTTCTATTTTGCCCTATTTCAGTTTTCATTTGAAGGAAACTTTGGGTTACAGCTGAGCCATTCATTTGATATTTCACATGCGTTTGATTGTGTTTAATCGGCGTTGCCATTTGCCTTCATTCTTTCTTTCCTTTCCAGTTTTCTTCTTAAAGACTGTTATGATTACTCTTGTGGTATTGTTTTCTCAGGTGGTGGTTCTTGTTCGTCACTGTGTTATACAAATTCATGAATGTTGCTTGTCCACGTTCTCCTATAATATGCATAATTTATTGAACTTTCAGTTCTACTTCTGAGTATCATATCATGGATGGGACTACGGCACCTGTCATGCATCATAAATCAAATAGAATTTGCTGATATTGTCTTAGAACAGTGTGACTCTTGTTTTATTTTTTATAAATGATTTTTGGCCCTCATATATAGGTTAAGGCCATTTTCGGTCTCTTAGTTTTATCATTTCTTTTGTAGCCCTGCAAAGGTATACTTCTATTTGGCCCACCGGGAACCGGAAAGACTATGCTTGCGAAAGCTGTTGCCACTGAGGCTGGTGCAAACTTCATTAACATTTCTATGTCCAGCATTACTTCAAAGGTTGTTTCACGTAGGAGCCTGTCTAATTGTAATATTTTTATTATGATTATTGTTAATTGGGATCTGAACTACTTCATCCTGGGCTTTGCTCTACTCATTCGACTTGCAGTGGTTTGGTGAAGGTGAAAAATATGTAAAGGCAGTGTTCTCATTGGCTAGCAAAATTGCTCCAAGTGTGGTATTTGTTGATGAAGTATGCTACTCTTCTTGAATTACTATTGTTTTTCTCCAATTGAATCTTTTACCTTCAGTATCAATGCTGGTTCTCTCTCCATTACCCCGTTTAATCTATGCCTTTGAAACATCTTCCTTCAAAGGTTGATAGCATGCTGGGAAGGAGGGAGAATCCAGGAGAACATGAGGCCATGCGTAAAATGAAAAATGAATTTATGGTGAACTGGGACGGACTGCGAACAAAAGATACAGAACGTGTATTGGTACTTGCTGCCACAAATAGGCCTTTTGACCTTGATGAAGCTGTGATAAGGAGGTTACCGCGCAGGTAAAGCTTGACCACTAGGAGGCTGAAATTATATTCAAAACGACAAGGTGTCCGTTACTTCTCATCTGGTGCTTCTGTTTTATGTTGTCCCCAGATTGATGGTCAACTTGCCAGATGCTGCTAATCGGGCAAAGATCCTGAAAGTGATATTGGCCAAAGAGGATTTGTCTTCCGATGTTGATCTGGATTCAATTGCAAGCATGACTGATGGGTATTCTGGAAGTGACCTAAAGGTTCGATTTCCTTGCTTATGGACTGGTAGCATCACAGGTTTTAGGGCAGCACTTTAGGTTAGCTAACTTCTTTTCTTTGCAGAACCTGTGCGTAACAGCTGCACATCGCCCAATCAGAGAGATTTTGGAAAAAGAAAAACAGGTATGTTCTTGTGTTTTTGGTGGAGCAGTTACTGCTAATTAGTATTAAGATGGTGGAACAACTTTGGGGTCCATTGTACAGGACACTATAAATTAAATCAGTTCATTTTCCTGCTTTTCTGTTATTGGACCTCAGTAAGTACCATAAATTTCATTACATGTGATCCACTTCTATATTTGGCAATGTGGTTTCTCTCCCAACAAAGAGTGGCTTTTATTTTTTTAGCATTTTTGTGTGTATTTAATTATTCATACCATTTCACTTCCTTATCTCTGTAGGGAAATGAATAAGGTTGGCATTCCTCTTCCAATCTGCACAAGTCGTTCTTGACATATGATGCCATAGTTTCATGACCTAACCCAACTGTCTATGGTTTTTTTGCTAATGTCAGGAGAAAGCTGCTGCTCTTGCTGAAGGTAAACCACCACCAGCTTTATGTGGGAGCGCGGATATTCGGCCATTAAGCATGGGTGACTTCAAATTTGCTCATGAACAGGTGTGAAGAAATTCTCAAGAATTTTTCATTATTCATCTAGCTGTTCTGGACACAATTTTTGAATTTCCATTTTCCTCTTATGTATGTAGGTTTGTGCAAGTGTTTCGTCAGAGTCTGTAAACATGACCGAGCTTCTGCAGTGGAACGAACTTTATGGAGAAGGGGGCTCCAGACGGAAGATGTCCCTTAGCTACTTCATGTAAATGCTGGTATTCATATGTACAAATCGTTCTGCTAGCTCCTGCAATGTCATAGCGCTGTACAATGATGCATAGGTTTTAAGTTATACTGGTATTGTTAGTTTATTGAGATGGCATAAGGGTAGAAGAGCCTCTCAAGTTGATCTATGGCCAATCTACCTTTGTTTTGTTACCCCATCTCCTTCCTTCCTTTCTTTTATTTATTTTTTTTTCTAAGAAAGTGTAGCTTATCAATATAGCACAAAGTGTCAGAGAAAAAAAAAAAGATATGATCCCCAGAACATGTTTGTTGCTATTCTTAGTTCCTTTTGTTGAAAATGAGCAATAATAAATACCAATTATGTTTTCAGTTCAGGCCTTTTTGTTTTTCTTTATTACTGGTTGGTGGTTGCTGTTTTGTGGATGGACTAAACATTCATGTTGCAGATGCAAATGAATCGGATTAGTTGTATTTTCCGTCACCTATTAGCGAACTTGTATAGCTTTTGTATATGGCGCTGTCGTCTTGTTTATTAATTTCCTACTTTGGCCATCTAGAGCATGTTTATAACATAGGTTCTGGTATTGGACAGGACTAGACGTTTTAAATATGCCATGTTTTCATTTGAACATGGATATTTTGGATGGTGATGAGTGATCAATTTTGTCAAGCTGGTGGCTATCTTTTTAAGTGAGAAAATGTCATTTGAACATAAAGAGAGCATAAAGTTTGACATATGCACTTGTGGCTAATCATTGATTTGAAAGTGGTCTGATGCCGTAAAAGCAGAATTCTGCAAGATGTAAGTTGTCAAATTTTATGTTTCACTTTATAAGATTATTATAGCACCATTGTTTTTTGTCTTAACCGTGGCCTCACTTTTATGGAAAATAATATGCTTTTCTCATTTAAACGTTCAAGGTGATACGATCTCAATTTTTCTATATTCATAATATGGGGTCAACTAGTAATCACAAGTTAGAAAACTACATGCGATTTCATCTTTTTACAAGCTAAACTTACTTGTTCATGAAATTTGGCCTCAGAGATTTTTGACTAACTTTATTGAATCATTTAGTCGATACATCTCACTGGTCACTTCTGTTCCTTGGTTACCTTTACCTCCTAAGATAACTTCATGTGGTTTTATAATTTTACTTGTATGTAGTAATAAACTAGGCCATTTTTCTGATAGAGTCAGCTATAGAAGTCTTTTATTTAAAAATCTGTTTGCTTTATTGCTAGATTATTGAGAAGGTCGAAAGATATAAAGTATTGGAATCCTTCCATTTTACAGTTGTCTGCCTTCTTATGTAAAATTTTCTTTCTTGATCTCTAGCTGAATTGGTTCTTTTTGGATATGAAAATCTAAATACCTACATTTTAATTACTTTTGGATGGATTCATCTATGTGTGTTGTTAATATGCAAGATTTTAGCATCTTGAAAACTTGATGTGACGACTACTTCTGAGTCTCACGTAGAACATCTATCTTGTATGTAAAAGGCATATCTTGAATACTCTCTGGTAAAAGACGAGTTTCATATAAGGAATTGTAACTAATCAAATACCCATCCTCGGCCCACTTTGAGTATGAATAACACTAGCCTCTTGGGAGATTCGATCACTTGATTTTGAAAATGAAACAATTTTGGACAAGATTTGGTGCATCTTAAAGCATCAATCAGCACCCCATTTGATATGCTTCATGAATTGAATTTTTTTTTTTTTAAATTTTTTCCCCAATCAACCGAAAAAGGACTTCTTTGATTTCATCATTAGTATAGATCGACATAGTTTTAGGTAGATCCAGCCATGTCAATTATATGGGGATCAAAATTTTGAATGACGTAAGAGCCAGTGAGAATGTTTTCTTAAATGATCTTTCATTAAGACCAATTCTCTTAACGTTTGTTCTTTTCGAATTGTCATGATGTATTATGCTGAGAAGAAAATATTTTAACATAGATATATATATATTATTATATACACATGTTTAATTGTAATGAGTTTGCAAGTTCGTGTTGTGTTGTCTCTTTCTGTTATAAAAGAACCAAAGGTCTTGAGTTCAAGTCTTGTCGTTACTCACTTATAAAAATTGTATACATGTGAATTTTTTAATGTACGAAACCTCATTTTCCAAATCTCAAGATAGGTTTAAGAGTCAAGACACAGTCATGATCAATCAAGATTTAGCTAGATGTACATTTTACTCAACCACGCAACCAAGCTCGAGCAGCTAGGCTAATTTTGCATCCTTATTACGAGCGGAGGAGTGGCTTGAAGTTAATAGGCAAGCTTGTGCGGATAAACTGATGTCCCGATAACATATATCTTGAAACTGATGACCCTTTCAATTATCTTGATGATTTTTTATTGAAATGTGGTAAATAGAATGTAGCCTTTCTGGTAGAGTCCGCAAAAGCACATGAGGGAGTGTCACTTATGTTCTGAATAGTGAGGCTATAATTGTCGACCACATGATCAAAGGTCTATTGGCTTATGAGGTCGACCAATATCAAAAGGGGAAGTGAATGTCATGAAAACATTCAAGTACCAAACGTCTGGTGCCGTTATGCTAATGAATAAATGTCGTAGTATAATATCAATGGTTGGTATAATTTAAAAAAAGTGTAGTGATGTGTTAAGATTATACTATATATATCACTATTTAAAACCGTTACGAGACCAACATCGTGTCAACCCTGTTGAAGTAAGAACCCTTAATGATGGGCCTGTGGGTGATGGCTCTAACATGGAGGAACAAAAAAGCGCTTTATCATGTCCAATAGTCGCGTTTCATAATCAAAATGATTGCCTACCGGTGAGACTCTTCTCCCTACTCGCCAAAAAATGCACTGAGTGGTTGTACCTCCTCGCTTCTTCTTCCTTCTCCTCTTCTTACGTTGCAATTTCTCCCTTCGCCTTTTGTAATATCTCAATCTTACGGTCGCATAGCGGCATAATAGTTAATTATTGTGCGGGCCGAAATTAACAAAGTTCGTCTTCCTTTCTCTGCTAGTCTGCTTGCAGTTAAGCAAGTAATGGCGGATCAAGTTCACAGTCTATGGGGGCATCTGCCGCTTCTGGTGAGAGCCAATTCCAAGGAATCAGTTGAGTATATTCTTCAAGCCCTTTGGCGCACCCGCCACACCGGCCTTGATGACGCCGACCGTCAAATCTTCCGCGACGTTCTCCAACTCCCTAACGAATCCGACATCGATCCGGTACGTTGACTCTCCCTTTCCCTTTCTTTATAAGATATGTATTTGTGTTTGTAGTTTAACGTCACAAGGATTCCAGACACGAGAATTGCTCTAATACGGAAGAAACACTAGTAGAACTTATGGAGTTATACCAAATTGAGATGAACTGGACCTTCAGTGATCGAGATTGGATAAGAAAGAAAAAGAGCTCATTGGATGAAATGAAATTTGAACAGATTTTGATTGACCCGCAATGTTTTTTTAGTTGCTTTTTAAAAAGGTTTTGGGGGCGGGGGTTTCTCCAGCTTCAGCTATTACTCGATTTCATTTCTATGTTGACCAGCTATGGAAAGATGCTAGCTGGTTAAGCATGAAGCAAAATATTGAACTATAGTAGGTTCACTGCTGTACCTTGCAATGGCTGGAACGTGCCACGTTTGATGAAAATATTGTGAATTAGAGCAAGTTTATTAGAAAAGGTTATATGCATAGGCATGTAGTATCTAGTTATTTGGAAAGTTTCCTTTTCAGGTATTTAGTTCAGAGGATACATAAGGTAATGAGTGTACTTTGTGGAGATTTTTCAATTTATGATATTGTTCCTGAGGCTTCATTTCTATGGTTCTGAAGAATATTTGAATGCATTTAGAGTTTTTTAGTATTTCTTAAGTGTGAGGAAATCAATTTTATTTAGGTTTCAAGTTTCTGGCTGCCTAAACCAATTTAAGTTCAAGATTATAGCATATATGAAACTTTTATGTTCTTGCTTTTTCTGATTCTAAGATTAAAACAGGGTCTATAATATTTCTGCAGCTTTTGGTTTGCCTTAGGGTATTGATCCGAAGATGTGTTTACGAGAATGTTAGCAAGGATGAAATGCACAAACTCTTTCCTGCTGAAGTCCTGCCTGAACTACAGAGATTATTGACGCTTTTACTGCAAAAATTCCAAAAGGAATGGCGTGAGGATTTATCAAAGGATCAGGTGAGAAAATTGAACTGATCACAACCACAACCAAGGCTTAGACTCGATAAACTTATATCAAGTTTATATGGATTCTTTTTTGTCATTCCTTGAATCTGAGACTACATATTTACCTCAAAGAAAGTCAAAAGTAAATATTTTGAAAGGTCCAAGCAAATCAAAATTTTGTTTTTGTGATTAAAAAAATTAGTGTGAACTTCTCCAAGAATGATCAGTGAAAACAACTTTTCATTTTAGACTTGACTCTATTAATTTTCTCCAGGTCAATCTGCCCCACTTAAAGAAAATGACATGGAGCATGGCAAATCAAGAAATGGGACTAACAGACCCGGCAGCCGTCATCAATCTGAAGGCATGTTGCACTTTTGCCAAGCAATGAACATCTCACTGTTCCTTTGTTTCTGATGATAACTTGAACTTTCTGTAGCTTCAAAGCAATACCCATCCCAACCTTGGAGATAGGGATGTGAAGTTCCAGTTGGCAAAAGATACTCTGGAAATGATGTTGAAGTCCATGTATTGTATAAGGGACCAGCTGTCCGACCCTGTAAGTCACATTGCCTTACCATAGAAATTTCCATATTTATTGATAAGATATCATCCCTGATCAAAATGATATATTTTCAGTTCTGATACTACTCTTTTTGGCTTTTGTGCTTCACAATAATCTTATCAGAGTGAAACATTGGAGAGAGATGTGGTTCAGAATACACATGTGGCATAGCCTTCGTTCACCTCAAATAAGGTATTTTATTTGCATTTTGGTTATCTGAATTTCAATATGAGTGTACTTGTTCCCTGATATTGTGTTTTTTGGCCTTCTAGCTATTCATATTCATCATGATTCACAACTCTTGTTTAGAAGCCAATTTGATGCCACTATCATGGTTAGGACTTTCTGAATTGGAGGTAATTATCTTAGAAATGTTGCATAGACCAAGTTTGTTGCAGCAATGGTGGAAAAATTTAAAAACTCTGGAAATCTTTTCTGTATGTAGAGTTTATATTGGGTTCCTAAAGTGCATAGGATCAACAGGTTTACTATTTGGCTTAAATAAGATTGGGAGGTATTTAAACTCTATATTTGAATTTTCTATGGTTGCATTGTTATTGAGCCTGTGAAGCATGGAGTAGGAGTGCTGGTTAATGCTTATTGGACATGAATGCTTACAGTCCAGCACATGGGTCCAAGCATTTCTTTTTGGGATATACAAGACACTGCATCAATCCATATGGTGTTTGATGACTTTTTCCTGTTCTGGATGTCAAACATAGCAGATTTTGGAATAAAATATTTGGAGATATTTATTTATGAAATGATTTTTTCCTTTTTTGGTAAAAATGTTGAAGTAAGTTTGAAAAAAGGGTTTTGAACTTCATGTCGAATTTGTTTTAGACTTTGTGAAACTTTTGTGTCCGAACTAGTACTAAAATAGCACAACTGGATACAGCACCAAACTATTCTAACTCAAAAGATTTTTTCACTTGCAAATTTCAAAATGAAAGCTAGAAATGAATATTAATTTTATTGATAGTAAAGTTTGAGAACTAAAGATATAGTGCATAAATACATTATACGTTATTCATCTGGTTATGTAGCTCGCATCTGTATTGTGCTGGCGTTTAGTTGTTTGACTCATCAACTTTAAATGATTCATGACATAAGGAACTAATTATAGGTTGAGAGGATATACTGGGACTTGTAAATTGGTTGGGAAGTTTATTGAGCTGAAGGATGGTTCCTAGTTGGGATATAGGACTTGGAGGGAAAGATGGACCTTCACAGGGAAAGTGGTTTATATGAAATGACTTTAGAATCCAAATGTATACTGATCCTTTTGTCAAATTTATAAGGAGAGGAGAGAAAGGATGAAGGCACTTCATATTTTCCTGACTCTCATAACGTCGATGGTTATTAACAATAGTGTCTGGGATTACGGAAGTGAAAACGAAGATGGTGCGGTGAAGTAAATGGTTGAACTAAAATATCAGCTGGCGAAATAAAAACACCAAAACTTTTAGCCTAGTATTGCTTCTTCTTTTCGACAGGTAAAATATGCATCAACTTTTTAGGTTCTATTGGTAGGTGGCCGTAATTCAGCTTGAGCTGGTGAAAGAAATGCTCGACCACGTTGATAAATCTTGTCAAGTTTGTTTTCAAGTTGCTACACTAAAGTGCATTACAAACATTGGTGGCCTTCTCTTCGGCTGAAATTCAGCTAATGGAAACTCTGCCTGTACGTTTCCTTTATTCGTAGTTTTGTTTAGTTCTATTCTTAGTGGATCCTTTAACATGTACCGGTTTTACTTATTAAGTTGTATTTGTCTTTTACCTTTGACACTTGCACTCTCAAGGGTCTACATATGGAAAAAGTTTCTTCAAGGACAAAAATGTTTAAATCGTCCTTTGTTAAGAAAGAAAGGTTATTCAATTCATTCAAAAAATGATTTTCATTAATTGTACAATGGTGAAAACAGTCAAGAGCCCGCTATTGAGTTCCACAAGGAAAAGTGAAACCAATTAAACTTTCACTTCACTTGCCCCACATTCCTCCTGTAATCTTGGTCTCGGCTAACTCTGAAAGACGGGTCGTCTATCACCGGTGCTGATCATCTCCTGACATCATACCTTACATCATGGAATGATCTCATACCTTACATTTTCATGTTGTTTATTTATTATTATTTATTTTCTAAAATAATACAACACATTTGAAATGACGTGGGTAATAAAGTCACAAGTGATTGCTTATTAATTTTTTATTATTTTAAAAAAAATGTTTAAAACCAGCCCGAGAATAATTTGGCAATGCAAGTTGCAGAGTTGCCAGCTCAGATGTCAGTCAACCCCAAACCAAACGGGTCCGTACGCCCTTCACGTCGTCGTTTTGCGTTCCGGAAATTCAATCGTCCACACTGAACACACACGGAATTGTGAGAGACGGATATGGAACGTTTGGGACTTTTGAATTTTGATTTCTCGCCTTCCGCAAAACTGTCCATTTCAAGTACAAACCCTCAGAATTCCAAACTCTAATTCACTCACGAACCCATTTCTTCAGTCTAAGATAGAGAAATGGCAACGACTGTACAAGGGCAGGATAAGGTATTGGCTACAGCTCAACGAATTGTTAAGAGCCTTAATAACAGTTCCGACACTGACGATTAATGATTCTTTCCGCGTTCGACAACCGTCTTTCCGCTCTTTCCTCATTTGTTTCCGCCGACGATCCGCCCTCTGCTGACTCCAGATTTGATGCCGCTGAGCGGCTTGTTTTAGACGAGGCTAATTCGTCGTCATTAACTGAGGAATACTTGGATGCAGTAGATGACATCATCCACATGACGGGGGAATTGAATTTGAGCTACAGGGACGGTGACACTAAGGAGGGAGTTGGTGGTGACGTTATGGACCGGGCGGAGAACGCGCTGCAACTGGCGATGACGCGCTTGGAGGATGAGTTCCGGCATATCTTGATTGGTAATACGGTTCCGCTTGACCCTGATCGCCTTCACCGGTCGTCCCTCTCTTCTTTCTCTGCGGCGATGGCTGTTGCGGCCACAGAGATTTTTAATGATGACGCGAGCGTGAGTCTGGATGATGTCACCAGTAGGCAATTCAGTCACCGTAGGCACAGTCGGGGTGCTAGTTTGGGGGGAGAGGATATTTCACTTGATTTGGTGCATCCGGATGCAGTCGTTGATCTGAAAGATATTGCGGATCGGATGGTACGATCTGGGTATGAAAAGGAATGCTGCCAGGTTTATTGTACTGTCCGCCGTGATGTCCTTGATGAATGTTTGATGATCCTTGGGGTGGAGGTATTGAGCATCGAGGAGGTCCAGAGGACGAATTGGCCTTCCTTGGATGATAAAATGAAGAAGTGGATTCAAGCTGTTAAAGTAGTTATCCGGGGTCTTTTGGTGAGTGAAAAAAGCCTGTGCGAGCAGATATTCGCTGGGTCTGATTTGATCAAGGAGGTTTGCTTTTTGGAGACGACCAAAGGTTGTGTGATGCAATTACTGAGTTTTGGGGAGGCTGTTGCAATTGGGAGAAGGTCCTCAGAGAAACTTTTTCGGGTTCTTGATATGTATGATTCTCTGTCTGAGGTTTTGCCTGATTTGCAGGCTCTATTTATGGATGAAGAGGCTGGTGAGATGGTTTATCACGAGGCCAAGGGAGTGTTGGATGGGTTGGGCTACGCGGCTATTGGGATATTCGTGGAGTTTGAGAATGCAGTTAAGAGGGAGGCTTCGAAGAAGCCAATGCAGAATGGTGAGATTCACCCTCTGCCTCGCTATGTTATGAATTATGTGAAACTGCTTTTGGATTATACTGATACACTCAATGCGCTTTTGGAGAATGAAGAGGAGGAATCTGGAGAATCAAAGATTGAGACTAGTGATAATTCGGAGCTGGATAACATGCCACTGCTAGCCCAGCGTCTACTGGCATTGATCAAATCTTTAGTATCAAATCTTGAGGAGAAGTCGAGGATGTATGAGGACAGTGCATTGCAAAATATATTCTTAATGAACAACGTACTTTACATTGTTCAAAAAGTGAAAGACTCGGAGCTTCGAGGCCTTCTGGGAGATAACTGGATTAAAAGAGAGGGGGTCAGATTCGACAGTATTCTACATATTATCTTAGGGCATCTTGGAGCAAGGTCCTATCCTGTTTGAAAGATGAAGGAACAGGTGGCAGCTCAAGTAATGTCTCAAAGGTGGTTTTGAAAGAGAGGTTTAAGAATTTTAATGCCTGAGATGAAGATATCTATAGGATTCAGACAGGTTGGAAGGTTCCTGATCCTCAGCTTCGTGAAGAGCTTCGAATATCAATTTCAGAAAAGGTTATTCCAGCTTATCGATCATTTTTGGGAAGGTTCGGGAATCATTTGGAAAGTGGGAGGCATTCTGGGAAATACATAAAATACACTGCAGACGATTTAGAGAATTACTTGTTGGATCTATTTGAGGGAACTCCTTTGATTTTGCACCACATGAGAAGAAGAAGTTCATAAAATGTGGGCAACAGGTATGCTTTTTTACTGCAGAGGAAGTTTCAACACCTAACATCAGCTAGCTGGCGTTCTCTTTTTTATCGGCTAGGATGTAATGAAGTCGAATCTTTGTGAAAAGCATATGCTCACTCCTAAATCCCAATGATTCTGTACATGTATGATGTTCTATATGTGAGAAATGTACACTTTTCGTGGATGTATCGCACCTCTGCGGGAAGTATATCTTGGTTTCATTTAATCAAAATGCACATAGCATGAACTTATCTTGGCCATGATTTTATGTCTCAGAAATGCTAGTCATCAGCTGGGTGACTCCCAGGTCCATTGTTATTTTATGAATTCATATTTGATTTTTTGGTGTATTAGGAACCTTTCAGGCTTATCCTGCAATTTTCAGTGGGTTGGACTAGTACAGTTTCTTGTTAAAAGTTAAGACCTTTTACTCTGCATAAACAGGTTATTATGCTCTTAACTTGAAAGGGGCGAGAAGGTTTTCATTTTTGTTTCTGTTTACGTTACAAGAGTTGGGATGGGTGTTATATAGGTGACCAGATTAGAATTAGATGCCATGTTAGCCAAAAGTAAAGTTACCCAGTTTTCTCCTTATAGCTAACATTTGTCTGTTTCCTTTTTCTTTTGGTATCGTTAACCTAGTGAAATTCTTGTAGCATGAAACTGGTTTCAAGGCTTATTACTTTAGAAAGAGTTCCTGTATGATGTGATTTGTTCTTTAGGGTTTTTCATGTTCGGCCATGAAATTTGATAAAAGCTATTGCACTTATTGTAGTTCTACCCTCTTTTTCATAGCTGGGGAACTGTTAACTCAAATTCAGGTTTGGTAGAAATTTCATTTTATTTTCATGAAAACACATGATTTGTAAGCATTGAGCCAGATAAACCATGCTCATACTGTGATTGCTTTCCTCAAGATATGAGCATGGATCTCTTTTTTGAAGATTAATCTCTTGAGTTCCTTTTCCTTCGACCGGCTAGGAACTCCCAATGGAGTACTTACTATCTTCTGAATGATCTTCGCAAGGGTCCATTTGGCATCCAGTTGTGATTGCTTTTTTAATTATAATAATTGTATCAAAATGAAGAAGTTTTAAACGTCTAATTTATAATGGATTAGAATGAAAATGAATTATAATTGCTCATCAATCAGTCCCTAAATTATAATTCAAAAGGCATGACTACACAGGTCATTTGCGAATGCCAAAACCGATATATAGAACTGTAGTTAACTTTTATCCTCATATATGAAGTTTCTAGGACTCTTTTACCGAAGTATCTTGCATCAAGTATCTTAAGCATACGCAAACTCTAGAAACTAGTGCAATTTCAAGAAACTAGCTGAAATATTCATTACCAATAATGATAATCAATATTCATGTGGCAATATGTTATCATTAAATATAATAAGATATGTGATTCGTTAATTAGATTTATATCATTTAATGAAAACTGAGTATGGTTTAACCATAAATAAAAACCGATAATAAAAGATCTGTCCTATATACGTACAAAGAGCATACATAGTTGTTAGTCTACATATTAGCTCGTTTTATTTCAATCTTACAGTCGATTTCCATTGTAAAAGCAGTATATTAATGAATGAGTAATGCTATTTATTTAGTACTACTATCCACTGTTGCTTTTAGCACTATATTGATGTGACATTAAATAATTACTTGAATCAAGTTGACAATTTATTCAATTAGAGAAGTGTTATTTATACCTACCTATAAAGTGTACAAAATTCATATGCACATTACTCTCAAAAGTTGTCTTTTCATGAAACATAGAATAGATATTTACGTAACACTAATTCTAAGGACACATGAAAATCTGAAATAAAAATTGACATTCTAGATATAACACAGTTTCATTAGATGATGAAAAAATATTCATGTGATAATCATCCAATAAATTTGTGTCAAATGAGAATGTTTATCTTTCATGTCACATTTTCATATTTTCCTAGAATTAACTCTTCTAAGTAAACAATAATTTTATGGAGACATGAAAATCCGACATAAAAGTGATATTGTAAATGTGTCACAATTTCATTTGTGTCAATTAAGAATGTCAGTTTTTTATATCACACTTTCACATCTCCCTAGAATTACTTTTAAGTAAATACATGGTGGTGCGTGTATAAATTTTGTACATAAAGTATGTTCAAATAATATTTCTCATATATTATTTTCACTTATCATTCAATGTCATATTGATTGTCATCTAAACTACTAAACTAGTGATGGGTAACATTATTCAATGAGAGTTGCTATGTGTAGATATATGTACAAAACTCACATGTGATGTATGCGCACGTCTCAGCATCTTTTGTTGAAAATGTGACACTTGTTCAAACCAGAGTTAATTACCCGAAATGTCATTGTACTTTCAAAAAGTTATCTTAAATGACATTGTACTTTAAAACTTACCTGAAACGTCATTATACTTTCAAAAAGTTATCTCAAATACCATTATACTTTAAAACTCACTCCATATACCACTAAATTTGTGAAAGTGTTATCCCATTTGCCACATCCGTTATGTAACTGATTTGATAACATGGCTAATAGAATTTACCACGTGACATCTTGACTTTTATTTTTTTAAACGGGTATTGACTGAGTGGCAAATAAGATAATATTTTCACGAGTTTAGTGGCATATGAGGAAAGTTTTATAAACTACAATGGTACTAAAACTTTATAACTTTCCTCATATGCCACTAAACTCGTGAAAATATTATCTTATTTGCCACTCAGTCAATACCCGTTTAAAAAAATAAAAGTCAAGATGTCACGTGGTAAATTCTATTAGCCATGTTATCAAATCAGTTACATAACGGATGTGGCAAATGGGATAACACTTTCACAAATTTAGTGGTATATGGAGTGAGTTTTAAAGTATAATGGTATTTGAGATAACTTTTTGAAAGTATAATGACGTTTCAGGTAAGTTTTAAAGTACAATGTCATTTAAGATAAC